>OY757916.1:45552153-45555448 GCA_963585895.1 Sepioteuthis lessoniana | reverse complement strand
ATATTTATATATATATATATATATGTATATATATATATATATATATAAAAAAAAAAAAAAAAACGAATTCTCCCCTCCACCCCAGTAGACCGCCCCCAAAGCTACCTAAAATATCAGTAGTAAATAAAAGTCCAAACGAAGAAGAAGCATTTGAACTCAGGAGCCAAGTGGAAGAAATATGTTAATATTGGTCAGTATGTCTTAAAGTCCAATTTAAAATGCTGAATTTTACAAAATGTTATGCTATATTTTGTTTGTGAAATTATGCTTAAACTATGCGTTTTAATTGTAAAGGCACGCTTACTCTACTATAAAGCCAATTTGATATTAAGCCTATCCACATGTCAGCGAACAAGGCAGAATGTTTTTGAATAGCTTCTATCGAATAATTTAAAAATTCGTAAAGAAAGCCCTAACAGTAGTTTAGAAGAAAAAGCCTAGAATGCTACCACAGCCCCCCCCCCCAGAAAGGGAAAAAGGAAAAAAAAAAAAACAAAACAAAAAAAAACAAAAACCAATTCTCCCCTCCACCTCAGTAGACCGCCCCCAAAGCTACCTAAAATATCAGTAGTAAATAAAAGTCCAAACGAAGAAGAAGCATTTGAACTCAGGAGCCAAGTGGAAGAAATATGTCAATATTGGTCAGTATGTCTTTAAGTCCAATTTAAAATGCTGAATTTTACAAAATGTTATGCTGTATTTTGTTTGTGAAATAATGCTTAAACTATGCATTTTAAATGTAAAGGCACGCTTACTCTACTATAAAGCCAATTTGATATTAAGCCTATCCACATGTCAGCGAACAAGGCAGAATGTTTTTGAATATCTTCTATCGAATAATTTAAAAATTCGTAAAGAAAGCCCTAACAGTAGTTTAGAAAAAAAAGCCTAGAACGCCTAATACTACCACAGCCCCCCCCCAAGAGAAAAAAAAAAAAAAAAAAAAAAAGCTCTATAATTCCTGAAGCCTGCTAGGTCCCCAACTGTAGAAAGAAAAAAAAAAAAAGAAAAAAAAATGAAAAACCCAGGAAAAGTCCCAATACAGCAAAAAAAAGTATAAGTCAGTACTAGTGAAAGTCATAAGAAGGTACCTTAATGTTGGACTTTAACTAAGTTAAAACTTAAAACAAATCCCCCCCCTTTTTTTTTTATTATTATTATGTACACAGGAAGCAGCATGATGTACGTAAAGGTATTTGAATAAACCAATGGACGACCAAACTCAATACCCAAATGGGTCCTGGACGTGAGTTTAGACCGACTTTTCGCTCAGGATCGACAGTTCGATCGGGGAACTACTGCTGCTCCTCTATGAGAGTGGCTTCTATAGAAGAGAATAAAACAGCCATCAAAAGATAACCATGACCCACACTCAAACCACTTACACAAACCGCATCACTCTTCGCGCGGGTAAAAAAGGGGCGCGTCCTGCTGACATTGGAGCCCTGGCCTCGGTGTTCGAAAAATCAGCTACAGAGCTCAAACAATCAAAACTACTAAAATGCAAGCAAACACTACAAATAGCCACATTTAACGTAAGAACCTTAAATAGAATAGGACAACTCCCAGAGCTAATCGCATCGGCCGAAGAACATAAAATAGACATAATATGCATACAAGAACACAGATACACGCACACAGAAGATATCAAATATCACGAAACTGGCAATGGATGGTCGCTCGCCACTGTATCCGCATGGAAAAACTCTGTCAACGCCGCAGTAGGAGGGGTAGGATTGCTTATAGGACCTAGAGCACTAAAAACGCTTAATAGCGTTGAGAAAATACAACCTAGAATGATGGCAGCTACATTTAACGGAAACCCCAGAGCAACAATCGTCTCATGCTACAGCCCCACCAATGTTAGTGAAGAAAATGAAATAGTCACCTTCTACGATGAGTTATCCTCATTAGTGCGTAGCATCCCGAAACACAACATGTTAGTCATTGGCGGAGACATGAATGCACAAATCGGGAAAAACGGAAACAACAAATACAGCCTCCACAACACGTCAAATAGAAATGGGCAACATCTAACAGATTTCATGATAGAAAATAGATTAGCATGCCTCAATACAAACTACCAAAAAAGAGAGGGCAAACTATGGACATACACGTACGCAAACAATACTAAAGCTCAGATAGACTACGTCCTTATAAACAAGAAATGGAAGAATAGTGCATTGAATTGCGAGGCATACTCCTCTTTTGAGGGTGTGTCCACCGATCACCGAATAGTCACAGCGAAAATACGGTTAAGCCTACGAAAAAACGACAAACGAACAGCAACCACCAAACACTATAACTGGGCCCTATTAAACAACAAAGATGTAAGAGATAAATACGTATTAGAATTAAGAAATAGATTCGAAACACTACAAGAAAAGACGGAAAAAAGTACACCAAACGACGAATACGAAAATTTCGTCAATGCACACCTTGAGGCAGCAGCAAAATACATTCCAACAAAAATCAAAACTAAATATAGAGTCCCATGGGAAACTTTAGCGGTGAGAGAAAAACGTGCACTAGTGAAAACAGCCTCCAAAAACTATCGAAAAAACCCAACAAACACAAATGCCTTAAAACTAAAAACGGCACAATATCAATTAGCAGGCATATATATAAAGGAACAGACAGAATACATTCAAAATCAGATAGATAAGATTAGAGACTCGGTGGAAGATAGACAATCTAGAATTGCCTGGCAAACAATAAACGAAGTGAGCAGAAGAAAGAAAACAGCCAAAGCAAAACTTAAAGCAGCAAACCAACAAGAAAGAATAAAACTGTGGAAACAGCACTTCGAAAACTTACTTGGAAACCCACCAAAAATAACGCATGAACCAATCACCAGAATAATTAGCAAACAATTAGACATTAAACTTGGACCGTTCACACAAGAAGAACTCGACTCGGTTCTCAGAAAAATTAAAAATAGGAAAGCTGCAGGGCTGGACGAAATTCCCCCGGAAGTATGGAAGACCAGACAATTCGACGACATACTGCTCCGACACTGCAACGCAGTATACAATCAAAATCCGATAGATAGATGGACGAAGGGATGCATACTCCCCTTCCCTAAAAAGGGGGACCTCGGATTAGCCAAAAACTACCGAGGCATAACACTTACATCCATAGCTGCCAAAATCTACAATGCCCTACTACGAAACCGAATAGAACCCAAAATCGACAACATACTTAGAAAAAACCAAAATGGCTTCCGAAGAAATAGATCTACGACCTCACAAATATTAACCATCCGCAGAATCCTTTAAGGTGTACGGGCAAAGAA
>OY757916.1:45344653-45547153 GCA_963585895.1 Sepioteuthis lessoniana | reverse complement strand
GATCAAATAAGAAAATGAATTAAAATAACTATTTCACCTTTAAAATCAAACTTAAAAAAACACAAAAAAAAACATTATTTCTTTGATATAAAAGTAACCCTTCCAATTCAAGTAACAATAAGTATCAACTTAATTTTGGCAGGAAAAGAATAATCCGGTTTCATCATAGTTCAAATTTAAGAGAGGAAAAATTTACAACTACAAAAATACATACATGTATGCGTGTGTGTATATATATATATATATATATATATATACACACACACACAAGCACCCCCACATTTTACATATATATATATATATATATATATATATAAAATATGCATAGTTGGGCAGCAGTCTTTCATTTAAGTATGTTTGATTAAATTATAAAGACAGATTTTGTCTATTTAATTTTATTAAGATCCTTTCAAGTTTCCTGATAAGTGTATTGGTTTCAGGTTGGAATTAGTGAATGAATATACGAAAATTGTCCTGAACGCCTTTTAACCTTTCATAGGCCATAATCAGGGGTTGCTTGCATGTATTGAGAGTGTTTTTTGATGAGTTTTTGCAAGTTTTTTAGGTTTTTATAACAAAATTACGTAAACGCACAGCTGGATAAAACTGAGATGCTGATTAATTTAAAAAACAGAATTCTATCAACAGAAATAGAATATCATCAAGAAATATGGAATATTTAAAGAAAAAAACAAAAAAAACTAAAGGCATTTGAAAACATTGTTGCTATTTTCAAAATTAATTCTATTGATTTTAGGTTTTTTTGATTTTATATGTAGGGCTTTTAAGATTTGTAGACATAGCTTATTAATTTCATGTGCTATTATAGTGGTGTTTTCAACTAGAATTTTATTAAAATTTGGATTTGGGAATAGAATGGGTTTCGAGATGTAAGGCTATGGAGCTAGAATCAATAAGGTGTATCATAAGCTGTCTTGAAAGATTTGTAGTGGTAAGACCAACATATGTATTATTTTCTTTTGAGACAGTCTCCTAAGGGACATTTGAATATATATAAGATGTTTGTCCAATCAAGAAGTTCAGTGGAGGGGGAAGAGTTATTGGAAATAATTAGATTAGAGGTTTTAAAGTTATTGTAGTAAATGATATTTTTGGCAGGATCAGTAAGGAGAACATCTTTTTGGTTAAGGTTTTTTAGTACATGTTCATCTTATAATTACTATGAAATTGGTTTTGTAGAAAAGGTTTATTGATTGTATATGGTTTAGGGTCTTGTCAATGTTATGTTCAGTTTTATTAATGAAATGTTTAATTTCTGTACCAACAATGTAGTTGGGAAACCCATTATTAATAAGGGTTTGTTTTATATTTTTAAGTTTTTAAAGAAGATAGTTTGGGAGGAAGATAGTAGTTTAGCTCAGGAAATAAGTGTTTTTATGATTCTTCTTTTATAACAGAAGGGGCATTCACTATGGAAATTGAGGGTGCAGGGATTAATATTGGTATGTTTTTTATATATGGAGGTGGTAAATCAGTCAATATTGCTTATGTCTATTAGTACACCAAGAAATGGGATTTTAATTAATAAGCTACAACTACAAATCCTACAAGCCCTACATGTAAAAGCAAAAAGATCTACAATCAATAGAATTAATTTTGAAAATAGCAACAATGTTTTGAAATGCCTTTAGTCTTATTTCTTGACGATATTCTATTTCCGTCAATAACATTGTTTTTTTAAAATTCATCAGTATCTCAGTTGGATCCAACTCTGTGTTTACATAATTTTGTTATGTTATAAAAACCTAAAAAATTTTCAAATACTCTTAAAAAAACACTCTTTATACATGCAAGCAACCCCTAATCATGGCCTATGAAAGGTCTGAAAGTGCTTGGGACAACTTTGGTAAATTTATCCATCAATTCCAACCTGAAACCAAGACACTTACCAGGAAATTTGAAAGGATCTTAATAAAATTATACAGACAAAATGTGTCTTTATTATTTAATAAAACATGCTTAAATGAAAGACTGCAGCCTAATTACACACACATCATACACACAAACATATACATATTTTTTATTAGAAATCATAAATTTTTGTGTGTATGTGTTTGTATATATAGCATATATTGGTATAAGTCATGTTTATCTATGTATACATGTGGTAGGAAGTTATATATATATATATTTCTTTTGAAGTTATAGATATATATAGGTGTATGTATATGTTTATTTTTAACTATATACATATTTAATTATATAACTATATATAGTTTTCTTTTATCTGATACACACACTAAGAAACACATATAAATGTGTGTGTGCATAATTGAAATTACTGCATATACATATAGTTAAAAGTAAACCTATACCTATATATATGTACAGATTTAAATCACATATATAAACACACACATAAACTGAGTTTTCAAAGCTATATAAAATGCTATAAAGAAAAGTCAACAATGTCATATAAAACTGAGTATCTGTTGTTATTTTTTTTAAAACCACATTGTTTAACCAAAATTACAATTCTTTTTTGCAGTGTCACTTTAAGTCATGTAACTTACTTTTTTGGTATCATTCCTAGCCATCTTTATCCATTTTCTCATAAAACAATTTTTTTACTTCAAAGTATTTTGGAAATGCATAGAAACCAATATAAAACCTAATTTTCAACTAATATTGTTTTTGAAAGAAAAATCATGTCTATTTACAAACCTGTTCCCAGCACTGAGGCAAGAGTTCACTTTCTAACCTTGTGGGACCAACATGTTTAGCAAAAGCAACACAACCTCGTAATATCATTTGTCTGTAATACAAAAACATAATTATTTTACAAAGCATTTATACCCAAGAGATTTATTCCAACATTACTAATACTTTTGGATTCTGAAGATGATTCAAAACATTTTTGTTAAAATATTATTATTGTTATTAAAAACAAGAATTAAATAGTAAAAAATTAAATTTTCCCCTAATATTTCCAATTTCATGGAACTTGAATTTTTGTCTGCTTAACTTATCAATTTGATCTTTTATCCCAGCTTTGATATTTCTTTTAACGAAATTAATGTCTTCAACCTTGGGATGAAATATAGCGCATTTTGTGGGCTATAAGGCACACTAAAAATCATTTAATTTTCTCAAAAATCGGCAGTGCACCTTATGTATTAATTCTAGTTGTGCTTACTGACCTCAAACCAATTTTATGTGGTACACTGTGCTCAAAAATCTTCTATTTGGGGCTAATTCCACCTTCTCATATTTAAGACATGAAACTGATTTCACTTTAATCTAGAGAGACTAGCATCTCTTGTGTACCTTATTTCCTTTTGATCTCACCGTCCTTTCAAGAAGACATAATTTTGTGTAATGGTTTTAAGTATGTTTATTTAAATTGGATTTTATCAATTAATATCATGAAAAGGTAATTATTTAAATATTACAATTTTGTTTATCAATGAACGATTTAATAATTTAAAAAAAATTTCATGTCATTTGTCCAAACAGAATTTTTTTAGTATATTTTATTCATTTTGGGAGTCTTCATGACAGATTTAAACAAAAAATGTTGTGTCTCTCATGCTGTTGATTTGGGAATTGTTTTTTAAAAATTAAGTTCTTCATGTTAATTTTGAGGTCTTTATAATGAAGATTTTCTTTTAAATTCTTTTTTTTATTTTCAAGTTTAGTCTCTTTTCTTCAAATTGAAAAAAAGAGTTAAAAAGTAGTAATTTATAATATTTTTTCCGAGGCAAAAATATCAATTTCTGTGAACATTACTACAGGAGCCTTGTGGAGTAATACATACTGTGCATCAGCTTACTGGTAATATTTCAGTGTATATGTAAGTTGTTGGCAACCTTAGTCGAGGGTGACCCAAAGGCTCCCTTTTCAATAGCTACAACTCCATTCCCTGGATTGCTCCACCTTAGCCTTGATCCTTACCTTATAATTCTGAAAGTTAAGTACGGCAGCATCAACTACCATTTTTGAGTCTTTGGTATGACTCAACCTGGGATTGAAACACTGTCACCTGGACCATTGGCAAACATTCTACTCATTAGGATGAGTAAGGACCTCAAAATAGCACTTGTTAAGAGACATACTTATGAAGCAGATTTCAAACTCAATGCTATCAGTCATGGGAATAGTTATTGGTTGGTTGTTTGGGTTTTATAGCATATCAACCTTTGTAGGTTATTTAATGGCAAATGCCGTTTATATATATATATATATATATATATATTCTCATTTGAAAGTTGATTTCAATAACATCACTGACTCAGATAATCCTGTTGCACGTGTCTGCCTACGCAACATGCCTTTTTCCCACGGCGATAGTCTTTTCCCTCCACGGCTCTTTTTATACACCTGGCATAGTCTCATTTGCAAAGGAACGCCGAGAGTCCGCATTACTTCATGCAAGATAATCAAATACAAAAGCGACTGTGTATCGCCATTTTAGCTTTTCACAAACAGGGCACGGGGGTAGCTTTCGTCTTTGTCAGGTACTTCTTCGAAGAGGAATCACGTAGGCTTCACCCTCATGCATACTCACATCTGCGGTTCAAGTTTCAATAGACACTTCATCAGTTGGGAGGCTACTGGCACCAGAATCCCTGTTAAGCAGATTTGAATTCAGATAGATTAAATGCTCACTATCCTCAGAATCGCTTTCGTCACTCGATGATAATTGCACCTGTATTACTGGTCAGAGGTCTTTAATGTGACGAGGCACCCCATCAATTTTCACTGACTGCGGACTGATCACTTCAGTAACACGACTAGTGCTATATTTTGTTGTGCACTTGCCGCGTGGATTTTTAACCCAAACCACGTCTCCTTTTTCATACTTCCCTCCAGTCACCTCTGATTCAAGGAGCAGGTTATCTTCAACACCTTTTATTTGGACATGGTATCTATGTAGCGCATCAGCTGGTGTGGTGCAAGGTGAAACGTCATCCTTTGGGATGACATTGTGCCAATAGACCCCCTCCAATATTGAACAATTCTTTCTGGCCGCGATAGTCTTAACAGTCCTATGACTTCTTTCTACAATTCCGTTTCCGCTCGGTGAGTAGGCACATCGAAACCGCAGATGCACATCCCAATTCCTCACAAATTCTCCAAAGTCTTTACTAGTGAATGCAGAGTCATTGTCGGTCAGCATTTCCATCGGCGGGCCTAGCTTGAGGAAAACATTCTCCATCTGTCGAATAACAGTGGGCGTATCTTGTTGGTGTAGTGGCCGCTATATTGCAAATCTAGAGGTGCCACAGTCAATGATAGTTAGAAAATTCTCACCATTGTGGTGGGTTATGTCCATCACTAATCTGTTCCAGTGGTCCTTCACACCGAGTTTTCCTTTTTTCCAGTGAACAGGAGTTGGATCTATCGACAGGTTTCACAGGCTTTCACAACAGATTTAGCAGTTTCTTTGGACACTTGCGGGTCAACCAACCTGGCAAAGTATAAAGTCCGCTTTGCACCCAGATGTCCACTTTGCACAACTATCAAGCACCAGCTCTTTTCCTTCCTTGAGCAAATCCATCCACCTGTGCGGCACTCTGGTGAGACTATCTGCACGGTTCTGACACGACTTCACGAGTTTCACATTGATGATCAGTTTCTTTCGCCAGCAATCGCAAGGTTCCTAACCGTCGCCTGACTAGCATCTTGCCAGCTGCCCTTGTGTTCACACATGATCCATTCTTTTGAGAAGGTTGAATCAGTTTTTAGTCTCTATGATTCGATTTTGGAGGGTTGACACCTTCAGTCATTCTCGTCCAGATGATGTTGGTTGGTTGGTTGTGTTTTTTGGCATATCGAGTCCACTCGCGGGTGTCTTTGTTGATAGCTGTCCATAAAAAACGGGACGTTATCAACTTCTGTGTTGCACGAATGCCTGGGTGCACTAGGTTGTGTAGCGCTAAAAAAACTTGCCGTCGGTGTTTAGCCGGTACATACGGGCGTTCATGTCCGGTGGAGGTATCACACCAGATGAGTCCAGCCGAAGAAGGTAATGGCATCTGCTGGAAGGTAAGGCTTTGGGACTTTTGCAGGGTTGCTAGTTCTTCATCGCCTTCTTGGTTGGCTGCGATCTGTTGAAGGTTGATTGCATCAACTGTTTGTACCCCATCTATATGCATGCGTGACATTGCATCGGCGGCCATATATGCCGTGCCTTTTATGTGTTGTATGTCCGTCGTGAACTGGGTTATATAATCCAGGTGACGGGCCTCTCTGGGTGAATGACATCCAGGTTTCGCATGAAAGGCATGTGCTAACGGCTTATGGTCGGTATATATGGTGAAGACTGCGCCTTCCAACATGTAGCGGAAATGTCGGATTGCAGAATATGCTGCTAGCAGTTCTCGGCCAAAGGTGCTGTATTTAGTCTCCGCGGGTTGCAGAAAGATAGTGGCTGCCAGGTGATGTCTACCAGTTGCTGCAGTACTCCTCCCACTCCGACGTCAGATGCATCAACTAGTAAACAAAGAGGGGCGCCTGCTTTCGGAAAAACCAACATCATCGCTTCGGCCAGTAATTGTTTCAGTTTCGAAAAAGAACTTAGCAGGACACTTTGCCTTTTTTATTAATTTGCTTTTGCTCGTTTTTTATATATGTATGTATTTTTCATTGTTTGTATTTTGCTCTTTTGTGTTGTGAGATTCGTGGCTCTTTTCTTTTATTTCCCTTCTCTTACAATTTTGTGTATCGAATATCAGGTACTCCATACCTGAAATTCTGGGGCCAACCTATGTAGAGAAGAGGAAAATCTCGTATTTTGTTTTGGCGCGCAATTTAATTCAACACTGAATTTCACCCAATCAGGATGACTTATCCTATTCAGCCCGGACCTTCATTTCCGGCTAGCAAAACGGGTGAGCGGCCAAACCCAGTCTCTTCGGCTTGAGACGGCGACCAGAACAGACGTGCCTCTGGTCGTCCCTGCTTAGCGATGCTTTTTAGCTAAACAAGCCACCTAGTGTGGACATCTCACTGTGGCTTTAACACTAGCAGCAGCAACATGGACACTCAACGAGGGAACCATCTAATTTATGGATTCTTCACAAGGAATTCCAGTTGAACATAAATTAGAAACATTCAGCATGCCTTCCACAGGCACCACTTCATGTCACCCCAAAAATTGACTATGTCGATCCGAGCGTAACTCCGCTCTCGACAACATGGAGATATCGCACACTCTCCTCCAAAAACTTGATACAAAACTACACGGTGACTTTAAACACATCCCCCACACGTCCAACAACACGCTGCCATCTCAACATCCCGCTAAGCCATTTCGTCTCCAACACTAACAAGCCTAAACACCACGAGTCTTGCAGCACCAAAAGTTTGATGATAAGTGGGTTCTCTAGGTTTTTTTATTGTTTAATGATAAAAAGACAGAGAGTGAGTCTGAGAGTATGATAAATTTTTCATGTTTTTCTTTAGTGCCAGGTATATTGTACAGGCCTCAGCTGAAAAGATTGAGCTTTTTATTATGGATTATTTTGTTTAAAATAGCTGTGCATGCTGTTTTATTATTGTCTTCAGAGCCATCAGTAAAGATATATAGGTAGTCAGAATGCTGTTGGAGGATATTGTGAAGTTTTTCCTGGTAGCTGATGGGATGTATTTTTGTTTTGGGGAGTTCATTTAGTTGGAGGATTACTTTTGGACTTTTAATAGTCCAAGGTGGTGTTTGTGGCAAAATGCTTTTATGGATATTAGTTAGAAAGAATGTGAATTCTTGGAGAATAGGCTCCATCCAGAGGCCAAATGGTTTAATTGATTTTTCTTTTTTCTCAAAATATTGTCAGTAATTGGGAATAAAAGTGCAGTCATAAGCTGGTTTGGTTTGGTTTTATGGCATATCAACTGTTGAATACAAAGAACTCAAACTATAACACTCTGCATACGGAGACGCCTTTTTACATCCATCCTTCTCACACTCTAACATAAACCAATATGGCCGTTTGTTTACTTCCAGTCCTCGAATAACGTTCTCTCTTCTCGAGAGTATCAGGGGAGGTAACTTGCATGTCTTAACAGTTCTTCCCCCTTTTTCTTTTCATTTCTGTAGGGCATAAGTTCTGCAAAAGAAAATAGGAGGGTGTAACAACATTAAACAGAGGACTCTTTCGGCTCAGATATAAACCCCAGGATCTTAAATGAAGGCACTCCTTTCTTTGTCAAGGAGTGGGCAATTTGTGTGTTAGTTGGTAACGAAGAGATCTCTGCAATTTCTTTTCCTTCAAGCATCTCTCTCAAAATAGCCATCTCCATGCAAAGCCTCTGTTCATTGTAACATTGTAACTTTTATTAGGGTCTTTCTTTATCAGCAACAAAATTCCGAGCAGACTGCATGTACTGGGATGGAATAAACCTGCCTTTTCGTTTTGCTATTGAGATAGATTTTCTAGAGGCATAGGTTGCTTTTTTTCTTCTCTTTCTTTCTTTTACTATTTAAATCCTCTTCACTGTCATTGGAATCAAAATTAAGCTGTGTAGCATTCATATCATTTATCAAAGTTGTATTTGCATTTTTGTTGAAGAAAGAAGAATTGGATTTCACTTCTGTAGCCGAAACAATTACATGGGGGTCTTTCTTGCAAGTTGAACCTGGACTTTTTCCAAGCAATTTTTTCTTTGCAGAATGCTGTGCATGGCAAATAACTTTTGCAACCAAATCCTCTTTATTCCGATTCTCCTTCTCATTTATAGTTTCACTTAGTTTGTCATCAACTTCAGCATCATACCATCTACAAGAAAGAGATGCTTTTCCTGGAGTACAAATTGTTTCTCTTCTTTGAACATCAGGAGATAAAAAGTTACGTTCTAGAGGATCAATAAGTAATGATTTCATCCCATTCTTGCAGATTTTTGCTGATCTAGGATTATTGAGGTCAACTCTGTGCTAATGGCTTTCTGTTTGTACGCTTGGCCTTGATTTTTTTCTTGGGTGCCGGCTTATACAAAGACTTTTTAGAAATCTCAGATTTTGAACCACTGGTCACCAATACTATATTAAAATTTCCAACAATAGGTTTAGGTTCAGTCTTTTTGTAATGAATGCATAGTTCACAAGAACTTGGGAGTGTCTGCAAAATTTTTATAAATTCAGGATCTGTCACTCCTGCATTTTTAACTAAGTCACACAATTTCTTACTACTAGGATGACTAAATTGTCTATGTAACTTTGTTGCAATATTAATCTTTTTTGCCGTATTTTTAGAAGAGATTTCTTTAATAAAAGGTATGTATTTAAACTTACATTTGTCAGGTAGAGGTTTGGTAATAGGAATGTAGTAATGTCCAGACGATGAGCATCTCAATGGAATTTTCTTTTTTAACATTGTAACACTGTCATCTTCAAAATTGACGCAAGTTCCTGCTCTTTTCATGACATCTTTAGTCAAGAGAAGTGGGATATCAGAGTCCACAACATCAGTGATAATACTGACTTCAATATCAGCGATAACACATGGTAGAATCACCTTGTAGAGTGAGTTCAGTTTATTTCCATCGCCGAATTTAAAGGTTCTCACTCCTTTTATTTTTACTATTTTTTTCTTTTGTGCATCCGTTAATGTGTCAAGAAAACATTTATACCATTTTGTTCCACAAATGGTGCTGGATGCACCACTATCTAGAACCGCAGAGCCAAGCGTCTCACCCAAAAAAATGTCCCTGCTGTTCTTGCGTTTTTGCTGACTCATAAGAACCACGTGGGCCACGGAAAAATCTTCCTATATTTCAACGCCATCTTTATTCCTGCTACTGTGAACGTAAGGACAATCATAAGACCAGTGAAACCTGCAGCCACAATTAAAACATACAGTAATGTTACCTGTTCGGTCTCGCGGGTTTAATTTCTTTTTGTTAGTGGAGCGTGTTTTATTCTTATCGCCCTGTTGTCTTCCAGTTATCTTTTCTCGCGAATTATTAAAATGCGAATCACGTCAATATGAGAAGCGGCCATAATATATTTCAGTAGGGTCCATTTGGTTATTTTCTGCATAGTTAACAATATCCATTTCGTTTTTTACAATGACAGGTGAAGTATTGGGTGATGAATTGCTCGAAGAATGTCCATGCATAATCTTCTGTAACTGTTCTGACATGGAAGAGAGCGTTAACTCGGTAACAGTAGCCTTGACCAATTTTTCGTTATCCTTGGTGATATTGGCACTCTTTAGTGTTCTGAATGCAAGTACAAGTTCTGGTAAAAGAATGTTAAAGTCTTTTAATTTGGTGATGAGTCTGCCAAATTCAATCAGAAAATCAGATGACACAGGTGGTCTCCGAAAGTTTTCAAATGTTTCGTATGCTCGAAAGGCAGACTGGTTTATATCTTCCAGAAAAAGTATATCCAGTTTTTCATACAACTTTTTCATTCCATCCTCAGAATTAAGAACCGCAGTGTCCAATTCCAAAACAGCTTTTCTGGCTGTTTCTTCCAATGACAAAAACACCATGAGGGCTCTTTTTGTTTTATCCAGTGAAGTCATGAGTTCTCATATTTTCATTTCCTTTCTCCATGTACTGTATTTATCCTTAAGCAATGCGGGTGGAGGAAAATACTTAGAAACCACAGTGTCTTTTAGCTCTGATACCAATGTTAAATACAAAGAATTTAGACGATAACACTGTGCATACGGAGATGCCTTTTTACACCCGTCCTTCTCACACTCTCACATAAACCAATATGGCCGTTTTTTTACTTCCGGTCCTCAAATAACGCCCTCTCTACAGGGAAGGTAACTTGCATGTCTTAACATCAACCTTTGTGGGTTATTTAATACCAAATCCATTTTTATATGAATAATTAGTTCTATTTCAAACAATTCAGTTTAGCATGAGTACACAGTTTGTCAAAAACATTTCTATTTCAAACTATTCACTTAATTCAAGCAGTTATATATAACAATTCAGTTTACTGCAAGTACAGTTTCAATGTCAAAAACAGTTCAATTTCACATAATTCAGTTTAGCATAAGCACGCAGTTTAAATGTAAGTACAGTTTAATTGTGAAAAACATTTCTTTTTCGAGCTATTCAGTTTAGTTAAGCAGTTCTAATTCAGCTAATTCAGTTTAGTATAAGTACAGATTTTGTTTACACACAGTTAAATGTCAAAACAGTTCTCTGTTAAACAATTCAGTTTAGTGTAAATACAGTTTCAATGTCAAAAAACAGTTCTATTTAAAATGATTCAGTTTAGCATAAGCACTCAATTTAAATGTAAGTATACAGTTTAATTGTCAAAAACATTTCTATTTCAAGCTATTTACTTTAATCAAACAATTCAGTTTAGCATAATATGCCATTAGTCCTATTTAACCCATAGATAGGACCCTATCAGGTGCTAACATGCCAGGCCAGAGTGGACCTGGGAACAATGGCAATGAAGGAGTGCTCCATATTCCCCAAAGCCCCAGCATTACTGGAACCTTACCATCAGATTGTTTAGTGTCATATCAGGACACTCATTGGGAGGGGGCTTACCCCTCTGTAGAGGTGCAGTCAGTGTATTCTACAGCCCAAGCCGACTGGGCAATCATAAGCTGGATTGGATGGACAAGATTTCAGTTTAGCATAATACTGAAGGGCGAGCTTTTCACTTCTGATCTGTAGAGGTACTTCATGGGCTTTAGTATATAGGCAGTCAATTGGAGAAGTTCTAAATGCTCCTAATACCAGTTGAGTTCTTTGAGATAAGATCTCCTGGTGGATCTATATACGAAAATGCCATAGTCAAGTTGTGAGCGGAGAAGTGTTCTGCATAATTTAATGAGTGTTTGATGGTCAGCTCCCCACTCTGTGTGCGCAACGACTTGTAAAAGTTGTTGGGCACAGGTTGATTTGTTTTTTAGATATCTTTTGTGCGGAATAAATGTAAGTTTTTTGTTGAATATTACGCTGAGGAATTTATATTATTTAACTACTGGTATTTTGGAATCTCCAATTTTGATGACAGGATTGTTGTGCAAAAATGCACACATTGAGTTTTAGATTTGGAGAATTTGAATCTGTTTTCTGTTGCCCATTTATTTATTCTATTTAAGTTTATTTGTAATTGTTGCTCTATGTTCATATGAGTGGTCCAATAGGATATGACAAAGTCATCAAATTTTTCTGTATAGGTTTGAGTTTGTGTGGATGTTTTCACTTTGTCTGCTGCAAAATCTCCCAATGTAGTTGGTGCCTCAGTAGCTCTGGTGGTATCAAGTGAGGTACTTATTTTATTAATATAGCTTTCCCAGTCACCCGGCTGTAGCTGAATTAATTTTTTCCCCATCCTCTCATAATTGTTATATTGGGTTTTATTGCACTAGACTGCTTGAGAGTAGGTTGCGGTCTTAGATCCTACGACCATTTTCCGCGCTTCATTATAGGGGATGTTATTCTTATGTTTAATTCCCAATATTTCCCTTTCTAATCTCCAATTCTCTCAAGATCTTGCATAGACAGGATGATCATCTCCACAGTTGGCACATTTATATTGATGATTTCACTTGTCACGACGGTGGTCAGGATCTTGTTAGCCACATACTTGTCGACCTCTACAATTATCCTCGTGATGGCTGTATTTCTGATAATTGTAGCATTGCAGTGGATTGGGTATGAATTGCTTGCCCCTCTATTGTATAGCCTATTTTTATCTTCGCCAGTATTTGGGGCTGGTCGAATGTCATTATGTAGGTGTTCGTTTCGATTATTTTTCCCTCTTTTTTGATAGACACTCTCGTCACTTCTGTTACACCTTATTTTCTCATCTCACTTTTTATCTCTTCAATTGTACATAATGACAATTCCTTACTTCTTACAACCCCTTTACTAATGTTTTGAGATTTGTGAGGGTAAATCTTGACAGTTATTTTATGAAATCTTGTCATTTTTAAAAAGAAATCAGCAGGATTTCTTTTTTCGACTTCCACTAACAGGGTTTGGTTCTTAATTTTTTTAGTATGATGGATTTTGTGTTACTTGAGATTACTTTTTCTATTACAAATGGTGACAGGTTTGTTATTGGTTTTTCTGTAGATTCAATTATTATAAATCTAGGGAAATGTGCTTCTGTTTCATAGTTAGAATCAGTTTCCGTAAGGATTTGTTTGAGTATTTTTGAGGAAGAAAAAGCGATGAGTGTTATTCATTATTCACTGGTCCTATACTCCACCATCCACCGCAGAGTCCAGCTTGTGTTGGGAATGAACCAAGGGAGGAGCCCATTCACCTTGGCTGAGACAGGGATACATTACCAGTATACTCGTGTTAAGAGGAAAAGACTTTAGACTGCTGTTGGATTACAAAGGCATAAAACCTCGAATTTAGCAGAGGCTCTTAATCTTACTCCTAACACAATTGACCCTCAGCCCCCACCTTCTACCACATACAAGTTAAAGGGGTAGGGGAAAATGTTCCACATGAGCAGATTGAAATATACGATTGGGACAAAAAAATTTTAAACGTGTATTAGGGCATGATGGGACCAGCCAATTGATTGGATCAGGCCTATCTGACCATCCATTAGACCAAGTAAGAGCCAAAGTGGTGTGTTACAAGCCATTGACCACTCTGTCACCAGATCAATGACTGCTCAACCACCAGAGTTCCATCCTAGCACCTTACGTGTTGCCACCCATGGCCAACAGATAGCCCCATTGGCGGGGTCTTACCCCTCTGCAGAGGTGAAGTCAGCATATTCTACAGTCCCAGCCGACAGGGCGTAGATGATGATGAGGCATGATCCATTTTGGATTGAGGGGAGTGTTCATGTTTATCAAAATTCAGCTAGAGGTTTGAGTAATCTAATTTAGATGTAAGTGACCATATTGGCGATCTGTGAGAATTAACTTTTGTGGGTGATTTTCTGTTTTTTGGTGTTTGAGCAGTAGGGTTTTTTTTGTGATCTTACTTT
Organism: Sepioteuthis lessoniana; assembly: GCA_963585895.1. NCBI lineage: Eukaryota > Metazoa > Mollusca > Cephalopoda > Myopsida > Loliginidae > Sepioteuthis > Sepioteuthis lessoniana. Next base: position 45,533,253 of record OY757916.1, on the reverse strand, counting down.
AGTAGTTTCATTTGCTTTTTATTTTTTTACACTGACTGGTTTTGATTGTGTTTGAATTTTGACTGAGTGCAGGTTTTTCAGTTGTTCCTGGAATTTTAGCCAATCTTTCAGTTCCAATTGGATCAGCTTCTCCACCAGAGCTCTGTACTTGCCGTTTTGGTTAATCTGTCTGATTGGGTCCATCTTTCATAAGACAGAGGCATAAGAGCTCTCTGCCATGTAGAACCCCACTACTTTCCTAGCTTCTTCAAAGCTGATGTTTTTCAAGTGTTTCACTTGCAGTATTTCTTTCTCAACAACATAAATGTCACAAGATTGTGAGTAAGCCAGATGGTCTAGACAGCAGTTAGCACATTTCATTTCATTTGAGTACTCTTTGTCCATGGGGTCTGGGTCCTTTTCACCACACTTGGCACATGTCTGCCATCCTCAGCAGGCTTCTCTGTGGTGTCCATATTTCTGACATTTGAAGCAGGTGCTTGTTGAGGTCAGGGGAGATGGGACATACAGTTCAGCCCTCTCTAGACAATAGCCAATCTTCACCTCCATGGGAATGCGGGGTTAGTTGAATATTAGGATGTTGGTGTTGGTTTTGATTTTTTCTCCTTTTCTAATCATAATTCTTCTTATGTTTGTGACCCTTGTTTTCCCAGGGCTACCGACATCTCCGCTTCTGTTGCCAATGATAACTCCTTTGAAAATGTTGAGTTTTTCATACGAGTAGGCTTTGCATTTGGTTGTATAGAAGATTTTCATTTTCAATATGTTTTCTGCCTGCCTCCGGCTGTCTACCTCAACAAGCAAGTTTCCATTTCTGATTTTCTTAACATTTTTCAGTGTAGTCCTTGTTGAAATAACTTTTTCTATGAGGAAAGGTGAGAATTTGGCTTGGCAGACCTTCTCCAAAGATTCAATGACAATAACTCTAGGAAAGTCTGCTGCCTCACCCTCTCATTCTGATAGGTTTTGTTTGTTTTTATTTGAAGATGCCATAGCTACTGTATATTTTTCACTGGCCCTGTGCTCCACCACAAAGTCCAATTTGGGTTGGGAATGTACCAAGGGGAAAATCCATTTGTCTTAGTTGAGACAAGGATACACGACAAGTATACGCAGGCTGAGAGTAAGTTTTCAAGCCATTGCCTATGTCAGGTTCTCAAAACTTGACAAATACAGTATATATGTGAGTGTTGTTCAAAAAGCTCTAACTCTCACTCAGAAAGAAGAGCTGTAGTTTAAGTTTTTTGCTTAGCAACACACTTCTAAAAATCTAAATAAGATTTCTCTCTTATTTTCTGTTCAAGTGAGAGGTATGTAACAAATCTAAAAATGGATTTTTAAAAAAAAGTTGGTGACCATAGTGGAGGCTTCCTTTTCAATAGTTACTACACCTAGGTATAGAGGAGGGTGCTACTCCTTTCCATGGCTGGCTCCACTTTACCCTTGATATGTACCTTATAATGCTGAGTGTTAAGCAAGGAGGTATCAAGTACCATTTTTCTTAATCTTTGGTATGACTCAACCAGGGATTGAACCAATGGGGAACACTCTACCCTGTAAATATAGGCACAAATAGTCAAAGTATTGGCAAAAGAAAGTTTTACACCCAAGGAAATCAATAAGGATATATTACGGATATTTGCTGAGGACTCTTCTTCCAATGCAATGATGAAGAGATGGGCTGCAGAATTCAAATGGGGCATGGACTGCATAGAAGATGACCCTTAGTCAGGCTGTCCAAAAATCTCAATCCATTTTGGAAACAATGAAAAGGCCATATGTACTGTGGAGGAGTTTTTGGAGGACCAGGATACCACCTTCTTCTGTGATGGAATTGCAATACTTGAACATCACTGGACAAAGTGTATTGATGTTAAATAGTGAACGCCAACTTATTTCTCTAACTCCTTCTGGGTGTGTCTGGCTTAGTTGGCAGAGGGCATAAAATAGACTGACTGCATCTCTATAGAGGGGTAAGACTCCCCCAATGCATGTCCTAGATATGACACTAAACCATCTGATGGTGAGGTTCCAGTAAGGCTGGAGCTTTAGGGTATGTGGAGTACCCCTTCTAACCATCACACCTAGGTTCACTCTGGGCCAGAGTGATAGCAATTAATAGGGTCCTATCTATGGGTTAAATAGAACTGTTTGTCATTTAAACAAAGTGCAAACAAATGACTTATGCTAAACTTAATTGCATGAAAAGAATTGTTTGATCACTTCACTGTGTGTAAACAAATAACTGATGTTTAACTGAATTGTTAGCGATAAATAGTAGTACTTGGAACCATTTAACTTTGTTGACTTATGTTAAACTGAACTGTTTGATCATTTAACTGTGTGTAAAGAAATGACTGATGTTTAATTAAATTGTTAGTGTTAAATAGCAATACATGAAACTATTTAACTGTACACAAACAAATGATTAATAGTAAATAGAATTATTCGTATTAGATAAAATAAGTGAAACCATTTAACTGTGTGCAAATAAAACGAGCTCAGGTTCATTTAAAAATGTTATCAACAAAATGTGTTTAGAAATTATATATCAAATATATATGTATAAAAAGGATTTGGCATTAAATAACCGACAATGGTTGATATGTTATAAAACAAAACAAAACCAATTCTGGGTGAGGCTTAGAATTTTTTGAACAATCTTCATTTATGAGAGATTTAAGATTTTATGTTGATTTTAAAGAAATACAAAATAACTCACTCAATTATAAGAATTATCTTCAGGTAACTAATTATTAAAGAGTTTATACATAAACATTTTCTATTTATTATGCATTGATTTACATAATAAACTGAAAAAAAATTCAAGAAGCAAAGCAAAACATAATGAAAAAAAAGAAAATGGTAGCTGTAATGAAAACATTTAATTCTACATATGAAAAATTCAACAGTTTGTCACTGGGCTACAAGGAAACACAAAAAAAGATGTTAGAAAAAAATGACGCTTATGGTTATATCATCATCATCATCCTCATGGAAAGGGATAGAAGCTGTGAACAATCACTATACTATGGCTATCTTCTTAGTATCTGTCATGATTTCTGAACCTGAGTTTGAGTTTTGTTAAACAGCATATCAACCTATGTTGCCAAACTTAATGCCAAAATGTTAGAAGATTGGTTTTGTCTTCTATGTGGACTTAGGGTATGAGTTTTTATAATAGTATTTGATTATATTTGGTTAGATTTTAGTGAAAAGGTAGATTTGGTCAGATTTTGATGAAAAGAGCTTGTTTTTTTTTGATAAAACTAAAAATACCCTCTGGTTTGGTGCTTTTAAAAAGGTCCTGAAGGCTGCTTGTCTGGTAGTATTTTGGGTAAGTTGATCTGAAACTGTCATGCTTTAAGAGAAAGTAGGACTCTCTGGCTCCTACATATGAAATAGCCATAATTAAGCTTTCATCATATTAGGGATTAGTATAATTTGATTAGTTTGAGTGGACTATGGCTCTCAGGAGTTAGATGACTTAGTTGTATTTTATCCTCATGAAATCATGGTAGAAGATGGGTTTGAGTCAAAAGTAAAGCTAATGAATTTGGGTTGATGGGTTATGGGTATTTCAGTACCATAGGGCAGGGTGGTTGTGCATTTTGTGGATTTGGCTGAAGTGCATGTATTTGGGTTTGTTATTTGAGATTTTGAATCCATTTCCCATGGTCAATTTTCATATTTTGTTGATACATTTTTAGGTTTTTTCTTTCTATGGTAGCCTTATTTTTGAAACTGTAGCAAATGTAGAAGTCATTGACATAGTACTCCTTTGACTTCTGGAGGCAGACAGGTTATTCTATTAATTTTAATTATGTATAGGATCACAGATATGATACTACCTTGAAGGACACCTATTTCTTGTGGTTTTGAATCAGAGAATGAATTATGTTTGGAAAGGTCAGTCTTCGAAGAAGTCTTTTATAAAAATGAGGAGTCAGCCTCATAGGCCAAAATCTTTGTGCATGATATATCATTGGCTTTTTCAAGGTAAAAAAAGATTGCAACCAGATCTTCCTTTTTAATGAATACTTCTCAGCTTAAGGTTTCTATGCAGACTATTTAGTCTATAGTACTTATTTTAGCTCTGAAGTTTGTTTGTAGGTTTGAGAGGAGATTGTTTGATTAAAGGAACCATGTCAATCTAACACTGATCATCCTTTCAAGAGTTCTGCAAGAACAGTTGGTTAAAGCTATAGGGTTGGTGGGATCTTTTTGTTTTTTGAAGATAGGGATGGTTGTGGCTTGCTTCCATAAAGTAGGGATGTTGCCAGAGATCCAGATATAGTTGTATATATTTAGAAGATATTTCAGGGATCCTGTCAGGAGTTCTTTAAAGAGGGTGTAGTGGATTTCATCTGGACCAATTGCTGAGTTATTGGATTTGGATATTGAGTTTTTAGAGTTTGGTTAAGGTGAAAGGGTCAGTTATAGTTTTCAGTATTGCCAGTATTGATATTTTTATTTGGTATTTTCTTTATAAAGTTCCAAATAATTTTTGAGGTGAAGGTTCTCCAATAGGATCTTTTGGCTTCTTTGATGGTATACTTTGTTGTTTGTATTTGTTAAGATTTCCTGATTGTTCTGAGTTTTTTTTAATCAAATTCTCCATTATTGTTGGGTTGTGGTCACTGCCGCAGGAGACTTTGTATATCCTCTAGTTATATTCTTTGAAGATTGATGGGTCACAGTGAGGGTTAAGTCTATGGCAGAGAATGTGCATGAAGATGAGTCAAGGTGAGTCTAAGATTTCTGACTGTGGAGGTATAAATTGTTGTTAATGATCCTTTTCTTTTTTTCGACATTGTTTTACTCCCTCATATTTTGCAGTGGCTATTAAAGTCTACCATCAAGATAATGGCTAAGAGAGTTGTTTTATAAGGTTGTTCACCTCTTTTTCATTTATGTGGTCTTGAGGTCAGATATATAGTGAGCAAATGGAGACAGTTTTGTATAAGATTGCTGAAACTGCAGTTGAATGCAAGTGGATGTTCATGTTGATTTCATGTTAGGAGACATTTTTCTTAATAAGGATTGATACTCCACCTAAAGCTCTTAGTCCAGTATCATATATGTAGTCATATTGTTCAAAGTTTTTCATATATGGTTTGTCATTGCTTTTTTTTGAAGGTTTCTTGGAGGCATATGGTGGTTCAGTTATTAATAGAAGCAGCTCACTGTAATTTGCCTTATAGCCATGGCAGTTCCATTGAATCTTTTTAGGAGTCCTAATTTTTAGGCATTATTGTGTGGTTAAAGTTTATTTCATTTTGGTGTAGTTTAAGTTTTAGTGTTTTATTGTTGGATTTGGTGATTTCCATGGTTTCTAAGTTCTTTTGGATATTTAGAATTTTTCAGTTTTGAGGGGTTTTCTTGGATCTCTATTTCCATTACTTTGTTTTCTGTTTCTATCAGCAAGATTCTCCATCTTCCAGAGAGATCCTTCTTTTGGGGTTAGTGGTGGGCTTTCATTATTATTCAGTTTGATGGAGGAGTTATCAGGTTTGGTAGTGATAGTATGGATGCTTGGGGTTTATTGTTGTTTGACTTGTGCTTTTGGGGGTCTTTAGTTTCATTAGTCAGAGGCTAGGGGTTCTTCTTTGGATCTGGTTCTATGTGGAAGGTTGGTTGTCGCATTAGTCAAGCTTTCTCTTAGCAATTCTATCACTGTTTTAAGGTTTTTTTTCTAGGTTTATCATCTACATAAGTTGTTGTTTCTATGGAATTTTCAAGTAGTTTTCTTGCCTCTGAGTATGAGATATTCTTGATGTGTTTTATTTCTGATATTATTTTTTCTTTACTTCACACACTTTTGAATTAGCTGCATGGTATTGTTGATAGTTTATGCAGTTCTGTGGTTTTTCACAGTTCATGTGGTCTGTTCCACTTTCTCCACATCTTTTACATAACAGGAGTTCCGGTGCATTTTTATCTGTGGTGACCAAATCTTTGGCAGTTGTGACATCTGAGTGGGTTTGGAATGTATGTTTCAATTTTAGTTATAGTATAGCCTATTTTTATTTTGGTTGGGATTTTTAAGGTGTTGAAACTGAGATTATATGAATTTGTTAGGATTATTTTGTCATTTTTCTTAGAGATTCTTTAGGTGTCAGTAATACCTCATTTGCGAAGATTAGTTTTTATCACATCTAGAGTGTAGAGTGACAAACTTCTCACGATGCTCTTAGATGAGTTTAGAGTGTTATAGGGGTAGGTTTTTATTCTAAGATATTAAAAGTATTTTTGTTCTAGTAGATGGTCTGAATAAGTTTTCTTTGTGACTTCCACCAGTAGAATGTTGTTTGCAATTTTTTAATGGATTTAGGTTTGATCATGGAGGTGAGTGTCTTTTCACTAATGAAAGGGGACAACTTGGTAATAGGAATATCATCTGTTTACTCTTATAATACAAATTTAAGAAAGAGGGTCTTATTAAAGTCTGTTTCTATACATTGGGGCTTTAGAGTTTGAGAATTTAGCTTAGGTTTTTCTTTTTTTTATATCCATGTGGTTTTTTAATGTGTTGCGGGTTTTTAATGACTGTGCTCCCCACTTACCACAGAGCCCTATAAAGGGAAATGTCAAGGACGAAATCTATTCACTTTGGCAAATCAAGGCTACACAGTATACTTAAACTGAGGAAAAAGATTAGCAATTTGAGATTTCTAGGTTTTCTTTCCTGAGATGACAGAAGGGGAAACATTAGTCTTTCTTCAGCATGATTGACCCATAGCCACTACTTTCTGATTCAAAAATTTAAAGAAAAAAAAATTTTTGTAAGACTCCTAAAGAGAGTTTGATGTGACCAGCTGATCTCTAACTGCCTGTCCAGCCCAGTAAGGACCAAAGTGGAATGTTGCTAGTTATGGGCTACTTAGGTAACTGGATCACAGAATACTTATCTACTAAGATCTCATCCTAAAGCATCACAGGCTGCTACCCACAACCAATAGGTGTCTTCATTGAGGAGAAGGGTGTTACCCCACTACAGAGGTGTAGTTAGCATATTCTACTGCTCCAACCAATATCTGAATCTGAAATATTGGGCTTATAGAGTATAGTAAAATAGCATTAAGCCAAAATATTAGGCTAATTGGGTCAAAGGGTTTAATCTGGAATGGGACTTAGTAACTCAAATATAAAAAGTTGTATTGATGTCATTTGTATTGATGTATTTGTCATTTCAATTCTATTTACTCTGATAGCAATAAAAAAATATATAAGAAAAGCATTTGTTACCTTTGTTCATCATCAGGTTTCTTGATAAGATTAAAAAGGATGTTCAGAAGTTTATCCCTCTCCTTGACATCTGGATGAAGCATCGTTGTGCACAAGATCAGTGGGATTAACTCCTGTTAATAAAATTTTTTAACTGGATCATCAAAAAAATAACACAAAGGTAAAAGGAGAAATAACAATTAAAATATGAAACAAGTTAAAAAAAAAAATTCATTACAGAAATCTCCTTACCTCTCTCCTTGCTAGTAGCACATGGGGAACAATATGGGGCAAACACCTTGCCAGCATCAAAACAATGTTTTCAGGCTTAGAGTCAGAGATTTTAGAAACCTGTGGATGAATGTAAGCATCGTTATATTTTCAAAGTAACCAAATTGTAATTTTCAGAGTTTATAGCCTTCCATTGAAGAGGAAATTGATATTTTCACAATAATATTTTATTATTTAAGAATACTTCATGAAAAAAATTTTAAATGAATTTCAACAAGTCTTAAAGTTGAAACACTCATTGAAATTATTAAGTCACTATGATCTATTCCTTTCAAAAAAATCTCCATGCACTTCCCAACAAAAAGATATATCCGACTCTCAGGGACAATATTTTTGCTTAACATAGCTTGCTACATGTAAAAGTATCTTTGGAAATACCGGTTTCTAGGTTTGGTAAGTGATCAAATGATTGGAATGCCACTTCATCTAACAAATACCAACATTCTAAGCAATTATGTTCTAGATCAAAATTATATTCTTTAATATCAGCTTTCAATTAAAAAATTTTAAGAAATGATAATAATTAATTCCTAGTAGTAGGTATAGTTGTTAATTAGATAATTTTTGGATATCACTAAGTACTTTTTTTTTAAATTTAGAGTACCACAGGCACACCCCCAGTTAAAGATCCTAGTTGCTTGGCTTGATTCAGAGGTTTTCTTCAACTAATTTGGTTAAAAATCCATCTTATAGCACCAGAATTTAACAACATGTCACAAAGCTAAATACAGGATCTACCAGTGATTTTACTAGTTTAAACACTTTTTTTTTACAAGGTTTAAAAAGATCAGAACATTGTATAAACAAATGAATTAAGAAATCTTTAAAAAACCAAGATACTTATGAAATGAAATTCAATATACTAACTTATTTAAATATATATATAATCTTATATATATGGTGCAAAAAAGGAAAAAAAAGGCAGCACTATCATTACAAAGCTTTCATTAATATAATTAATAACCTACTTTTGACTACAAATTTAAAGAAAGAAAGCTTTTTACTTACCTCAGACACTATTCTGTGATCTTTTGTTAAACTTAAAGTTGTATCAATCAAAGCATTCCAGAAAGAGGCTGGAATATTCCTGAAAGAAAATTGTGTTACTACAATAATGATTAAAGATTATTTCAAAGTAAAAAAAGAATGAAAGAGAGAGCAAAGAATATATATATATATATATAGATGGTCAAGTGTGTGTATGTGCATGTAAATATTAGGAACATTAATGGCAAAATGAACCATCTTTTTTGTCACTCTTAGTAAACTATATTTTCAAGTAAATAAAGGAAGTGATCATTTTTATTTATTCATCTATTTAAAAAAAATGTAACTTAATTATAATGCTGAGTGTTAAGCAAGGAGGCATCAAGTACCATTTTTTGAGTCTTTGGTATGACTCGACCTGGGATTGAACCCAGGTCTCCCGGCCCATTGGCGAAGCGAGGAAAAGTTGTGTACATGCATGTGTTTATTTACGTTAAGTTGTTTCCTCGCTAAGTTTGTAAGGTAATAAAGGAAGGATGAAGAAGTAAGATGCCGATAGTCAAAATGTTTTTAAGAATAGTTTTTATTTGCAGCATGGAAAATGCAGTTTGCACTTGTGCTGCAAGTCTTGTAGGAAAGGTTGTGAGTAAGAGACGAAATGGAGATATAATAGAGTTGAGAAGGCAGTGCATATCGTTGGACGTGCGAGGAATTGTGTTTGCCGAAGTTTACCGAAAGCTATGTTGCCGTTGGAGGAAATGAACTTTGGAGTCACCGTGAGTTTTGTGCATCTGGTGGAGAGGCGTGCGTTGTCTCCATTAAAGTGGCCCTGGAGGTGAATTGAGAGCTAGGTGTTGAGAGCGGAAATAAGGCGTCGCATCAACATAGCTAATTTTGGGGGTGACATAAAGTTGTTCCTGCAGTGGAGTATTGAATGTATCTAATTCATATTCAACAGGGATTCCTTGGTCTAAGTTATAGACACAAAGAATCCATAAATTAGATAGGTTCCCTCATGAGTCCAAGCTGCTGCTGCTATTGAAGAGCCGCTAGTGAGACGTCTGTACTGGGCGGTGTTGTTCAGCCAAAGAGGCTGTGTTTGGCAGCTTACCCAATTTTTGCTGACCGGAAAAGGAGGTCCGGGCTGAATAGGATAAGTCATCTTGATTTGGTGAAATTATGCATCGAATTAAATTGCGTGCCAAACCAAAATACCTTCTGCTACAAGTCTTTCTAATATTTAAAAAAGTATGGTTAAGAATAAAATTAAAAAAAAAAAACAAACTCAGGAGTGGGGCTGGGATTCAAATCCAAAAGAGACAAGTATGAAAAATGCTTAAAGATTGATAACTGTCAGAAATCAGTAAGGAAAAGTAGCAGCATATATAAAGATAAGGTTAAACCCTACAAACTGATAAAATAAAAAGACAGTTTAAACTCATAAGTATATCATCATTATCAAGTCATGCTAACAGCACAGATTTCCCTGACTCTCTTTCCATCCATCCCTATCAATTATTACTCTCGGCAAGTCTCCCAAACTACATCCTGTATCTGTACAGTACTGATGTAAATAAATTCTTGCTGGTACATCTATGTGTAAGGGTACATAAGAGAACATTACTTATGAGTTTGTCTTTGATTTTTCAGCAATGCCTTAAGTCTTGTTCATCCTATTTGGATGGTTTTTGAGATGAGAAGTAATAAGTGATCATACAGCTGTTGTTTCACGAGGTATTGCTTCCAGGATTTGTTTAAAAATAGATCTAAGATTTTTGTTGGTCCAACAAAAGAAAAATAAATATTTTAAATTGAATAGGACCACAAATGATTTCAAATTTGGTATTTAGGTTTTCATAATTCTATATACCGATGCTCTACATTTGTTTCAAACTTTAGGAGATTTCAAATGATTATATTAAGTTTCCATTGTTGTTTTTATAGTAAAGATGGTTTTAATTCCAGGTTTTGTGCTTGTGAACATCCCTATTGGAGTTAATTGCAGATGTTCTTTGTATATGTAAGTGTGTGGGTGTATGTGTGTGTGTAAGTAAACATGTAAGTATATTCATTTATATATACACTAGATAGGTTTTGTTTGTTTCCAGATTTTGTGAACACCTCTCATCTACGTGAATTTTTTTTATACATACATATTTACCAACCCCTCTGCTTGGGCGGGATATGACACAAGGTCAATTTTTAAGCAGAGTTTAACAGGTTTGAATTCAGAGTTTTCCTTCTAGACATACACACGCACATATATATATGTGAGTGTATACACACATAAATACATGTACACCCATGTATACACAAAACTGTACAGACATATTTTCTGGGTGTTCTGTTGAATTTTTTCCTTGGTTTCCCCTCTCTCACTGTGCATACACATGAATGTATACCTATGCATACATAGTTTTTCAAGGGCATTAGGTAGGTTTAATGTGTGTAAGAATGCATTTTCTTTCATACGGCTAGTCTGTGTGTGTATATGTTTACATGTGTGTGTCTGTGTGTGTGTGTGTAGTTAGGCTCTGTTGATGTGTTCATCCGGGTTTAAGGGTGCCAAATTTTGAAAGTGGGCAGATAACAGACTATCGCATCTAAAACATATGGGTAATTTGATGCACTTCTCATGCAAATGTCTGGCTGGGAAAAGATATAAAACATAAGAGGCAACTATTGGGATGCAGCGCGACCTTGGCGATTTACGAAACTGCCACAAACAAGTCAACAAAAATGACAACAGCAGAGATGGAGAAGAAGACAACAAAAAAGTAAAAGACACAGGCGGAAAGAAACAGATATCTTCATTTTGTTTTGGCTAGAACAAAGATTCTGACCTATCCATGCAAGAATGGATTGAGAAGGCGAAGTTAATCTGTCAACTCTGTGGCATAGAGTGCATAGAATGTGTAGTTCCAATGCACCTCTCTGGGGGGGGGGTGTATGCAGTCTATCAACAATTAAGCGAAGACAAGAGAAAGGACTTTGCTTGTATTAAAAGTGCCTTGTACACGGCATTTGCCTTAGACTCGGTCTCTACTTAGAAGTTCATGGCGTGCAAGTTACATCTGGAAGAAACTGTAGACGTATATCTGGCTAAACTACGGAGACTCTCACTCCTGTTTGGAGGAATGTTGGAAAAAGGCCTGACATGTGCATTTATTGTAGGAATGTCTAAGACTGTTGAGGAATTACTCTAAGCTTCATCCCAGGTGGACAACATGTTCATTTCAGAAGTGCTAGTATGAGCATGGGCAATTCAGAAGATAGGCCCCATAACTGTGGAACAAGCAGCAGCTGCACGACCATTGTTGTGTCAGATGAAAGAGACTGACTCACCAACAACCAGCTATAAATGTGATGGGCCCAATCATCTGACCCAAGACTGCCTTCTTCGGCATAAACCCATACAGAAAGCAGGGACCATACTTATAATACTAGCCCTGTGCTATGAATGCAAAAAACGAGGACACATAGCCCGGAAGTGTCCGGGAAACAAATAAGAGGATGAAACTTCGGCACTGTTTGTTCCCCAAATCCCAAGTAAACTACCCATGGTGAGCATGTGTATTAACGGGAAGAAGAGCACAGCACTTGTGGACACTGGCTGCACTCACACCTTGCTGTCAGACATGGGAAAGCAAGGAGGTTCCCATGTTAATTGCTGGCAGGTGTTCATTGATATGTTGTGGAGAGAGTGTGGTCTGAATTGGTATTGGCAATGGGCCCTCAGTTACTGTACGAACTCTAATTGTAGATAGGAAGCTGCTTGGATATGACCTGCTGCTTGGGCTGGACAGGATCACACAACTGGGAGGAATGGCCATGTCTGGCACAGGTGAAGTGAGAGTTCCCCAGCATTGAACACCAATCTGTGCTGCCATCACCCTTGACGAGCCCGACTTTCATGCTGAATATGACATTGGCAAGCATATATGGACTGCATCATGGAAATGTTCAGGCAACCAGCCGCAACTATCTCTGAAAAACAGGCTTTCAGAATATCCCACCTCTAAGCAACTCCAAGGTAAATATGAGTAAGAGTTGCAGGCTTGGATTCAGGATGGCTGGCTGATACTGCTAATGGCGATTTGTGTAGGAGAACAAACAAAAGATTCATCCCATCATGGATTATCGTGAACTTAATGAGCACGTTGACACATATATGGCTGGCAGGGATGTTTGTGCACACAAATTGAAGGAGTGGCAGTGACAGGGGTCGGATGTCGCGGTGTTAGACCTACACCAAGCCTACTTACAAATACATACTGAAAGATCACTGTGGCTGTTTCAGACCATGGAAATCAAGAGGACCAGATACTGCTTTACTCAACTGGGATTTGGTCTCAACGTGGCTCCTAACATCATGATGGCAATGATGAATGCAGTCAGAGTGCAGGATGGGAACGTTCAAAAGGCAACATCACCCTACATTAATGACGTCTTCATCAATGAACATATTATGTCTTCACAGGCGGTCACAAAACATTTTGAGCATTTCAGGTTAACATGCAAGGAGCCAGAGCTCCTCCAAAATGGAGCAAAAGTACTAGGATTACACATCAGTGGCAACGGAAAGAGGCAGGATGCCCCAGAGGTTCAACCTTTTATCATCCGTCAGAGCACCTATACTGTGAGTGGCAAACTGGTGGACTACTTTCCTGTATGTGGGTGGCTCAGAGTGGTGGTGGCAGTTATAAAACAACGTCCAGCCTCTGTGTAGTTAGGATGGGATGATGAAGTGCGAGATGCTACCCTGAGAAGCATGCTGACCAAAACCATGGCTAGAGTGACTCGGGATGATCCAGCACAAGGAGATTGGTGTGTTGACGGAAATTAATTCACCGTTTGGGTGGATGCCAGCTCACTTGCTATGTGAGTTGCCCTTGAGGCTAACGGTGCCATCATGGAAGATGCTTATTGGCTTCAGCCAGAAAATGATGCAAGACACATAAACCTGATTGAACTTGATGCTACTTTAAAGGGCACTTCAGTGGCAAACCCAGGGTGTTTCACATCATCACAGACTCAGTGTGTATGCATCAGTGGATAACTGACACACTGACCAGAAAGGCTCGACTGACCACCAAGGCATCAAGTGAAATGCTGATATGGAGGCAGCTGGCCCTGTTGGCCGAAACCATCAAGGAATACAACTTGGTTGTAGACGTAGCACGGATTAGATCAGCCATGAATAAAGCAGATGCACTGACTCGGGTTCCGCAACAGTGGTTAACCAGTGCTCAGAAAGGATCTGACCCTCTGCAACAACCGAGTGCCACCATCACGCACAGCCTGGATTCTGAGCAGTTTATGAGCATTCACCAACAGTGTGAGCATCCTGAAATCAAACGGACACTCTACTTCACAAAAATGATCAACCCTGCTGTAGACAAAGCGGATTTTAGTGAAAAGGTGTGAGGCATGCCAGTCAATTGACCTGGCACCGGCACAATGGAAAAAAGGTCAGCTGGGAGCAAGTAATGAGTGGCAAAAGAGTAGGAATGGATATCACCCACTACAGTGGCAACCACTTCCTCATCTTTATTGACTGTGGGCCTACATGTTTTGCTGCTTGGAGGCTCATTGCACATCAGGACTCATCCAGCGTTATTTGGTAATCTTTTTCAATTGAGGTGCACCGAGGGAGATATTAGCTGACAATGACCCCGCCTTCTGTAGCCAACAGGTCAAACAGTTCTTGTAGGAATGGTGGGGTCTGGCTGCGGCTGCAATGCACATACGTACCATCAGGCAACAGCATCCCAGAAAGAAGTCATCGCATCATTAAGAAAATTGAGGCCAGGAAACAGTGCACCATTTCAGAGGCCACGTATTGGTATAATATCACGCTCAAGGATGGTGCATCCCCGGCAACTGCACCTGCAAATGCCATTTACAGGTACCGAGTTCGAGAAGAGGGGATCCATGCTCTACAAGTACTGGACAACGAGGAAAAGCATGGACCATATGCTGTGAATGATATTGTCTGGATAAAAACCCCAGGCAGTCCGTGTACCACCAAATTCAAACTCACCTGAGTAACTGGTGTGGTCAGTCATCCCTCAGTTGAGGTCAATGGAGTTCCATGCCATATAAAAGACCTACATCCTTTTCAGGGGTTGATCCAGCTGTCCAAAAGTGAAACCAGCAGTGAAAATCAGTCAACAGAGGGCAGAATACTAATTATGCTAGGGCCTACTCCACTGGAAGATACTCCACACACCACCAAGCTGGAGGCGGATGACTCCTCGACAGATCCAAATTCATCTTAGGATGTCGTTCCTATTGTTCCGCTCAGGAGGAGCACTCAGCAGAAGAGGCCCACCTATAGTTGCACAGTGTGCAACAGTGTCAGTAAGCCAGCAAAGAATGAAATACCAGCTGTGTTGGTACCTACCCCACTGGACGACACTTTGAACGCCACCAGACCGAATGCAGATGAGAGAGTGATGCTCTTGCAGCCCTGCTCAGGAGGAGCATTCGGAAGAAGAGGCCCGCTCCAAGTTGCACAGTGTGCGATCAGAATGAGGAGCCGCAAGATTAGTGTGGAAGCCTTTCCCCTTGACACAAAAGTGTGTGCGCCTATGCCGCCCTCCCATTGTACAAGATGTGCCAATTCCATACACACAAATGTTGTCGCCAAGCAAGCCCGACTGAGAGTTGTGATCTGAAGATCAAGGGGGCATGTGTTCATCAGGGTTCAAGGGTGCCAAGTCTTGAAAAGAGGGCAGATAATAGACCATCTTGTCTAAAACATACGGGTAATTTGATGCACTTCTCATGCAAATGTCCTTCCAGGAAAAGATTTAAAACATAAGAAGCGACCATTGATGAGCAGTGCAATCCTGGCGATTTACAAAACTGCTACATGCAAGTCAACAATGATGACGACAACAGAGATGAAGAAGGACAGGAAGACAATGAAGAAGTAAAAGACACAGGCAGAGAGAAACAGTTATCTTCATTTTGTTTTGCCTAGAAAAGTGACACCAGTGTTCAACTCTGACGCACTCGGATATCTTCATTTTGTTTACAGTTGACCTGTCTTTGGATTCCTCCATCTTACTTCCCATCCACCATACTGTTTCCCAGGGCTTCTGTAGATATAAATTTTGAGGGAAGAGCAGGGTTATTAAGCTTTTAGCTTTTTCCCGCTTTGTAATCATATTCCAGACTTTATTATTATACTTTTAAGCAAATATCTTGACAGTCAATGGCTAGGTTCAAATAGTTCATTCAAGAAACTACTACTACTCATTTATAAGGGTGGCATCTATTGAGAAAAAAAACAGTCATCAAAAGATTAACAAGGCTCTATTTCAAACAGTATATTTGAGTTTGAGTTTGAGTTTTGTTTAACGGCATATCAACCCCTGTGGGTCATTTAATGCCAAAAAGGTTATTTTGAATTTCAGTCATTAAAGTAGCAGTTCTATAGAGATGTTTGGTTATATCTTGCTGAAAAAGTTGCTTTCTTTTAGAAAATTAAAAATGTTTTCAGGGTTTGTATTCTTAAAGATGTCCCTCGGGTTTCTTGCTTGATAGTACTTGGTACGGATATGTTTAAGGTTGTTACAATTTAGAAGGATATGTTTGGTTGTGAGTTGTACTTTGCATGATGGGCACACTGGGGCATCCTCCCCTTTTAACAGGTGTGAATGAGTAATGTGGGTGTGCCCAATACGCAATCTGGCAAGTATTACTTCTTCTCTTCTGATGCTTCTGTAGCCTGTTGGCCACTCTCCGATAGCTTCTTGTATTTCATGGAGTTTGTTTTGGGTCTGATTGTCCCATGATTTCTGCCATTTGTCTGATATAAATTTCTTTATGGTTGGTTTTAGATCTGTATATGGGATTTTTGATTTGCACATATCAATTTGAAGAGCTTTTTTTGCAGCTTTGTCTGCTTTTTCATTTCCTTGGATGCCAATGTGACTTGGTATCCAGGTGAATATGATGTTATTATTTTTAGAGAGGGTGTTTAGTTTGTTTAGGAGCTTTGTGATCAAGGGGGATGATGTATCTCTGTTCTGTAGTGCTAGTAGGACTGATTTGGAGTCTGTGTATATGATAAATTTGGAAGCTTTATGATTTGCTATGATATTCATAGCTAGATCAATGGCTGTGGTTTCTGCACTGTAAATTGAAGCTTCATTAGGTAGGCGTTTTAGGGTTTCTTTTTTTTGAGAAATAGCAGCACAGCCTACTTTTTTTCCTTGTTTGGATCCGTCTGTATAGATGTGATAGTGATCTGGGAACTTATTTTGCATTTTTATGAGTTTCTCTTGATAAGTGATGGGGTGTGTTTTTATTTTGGGTAACTTAGCCAGTTCTAAGTTTATAGTTGGTTGCCTTATGGTCCATGGTGCCGTTTTGGAGAGTATGGTATGGTGTACTATTTTAGTGTTGATTTTGATTTCGTTGAGGAGGTCACTTATTCTTAAGCTAAAAGGTCTGATTTTTTTGGGGTTATTTTGATACAGGTTTTCATATTTTGTTTTGCCGGTGTAGTCATAAGCAGGATTTTGTGGACAGGAGATGAGTTTGATGTAGTACTGTAGTGCTAATTTTTGTCTTCTTAAATAGAGAGGGGGTTTGTTTGCTTCTATGTATAGACTTTCCTTTGGGGAAGTATTAAAGGCTCCTAAAGTAAGGCGAAGTCCTTGGTGGTGTATTGTTTCCAGTCGTTGTAAGTAGGATTTTCTGGCTGCTCCGTATATGAAGCAGCCATAGTCAAGTTTTGATCTTATTAGAGATCTATATAGCTTGATAAGTGTCTTTCTATCAGCACCCCAGTCTGTGTGGGATATGGCTCTCAATAGTTGCATGGCTTGACTGCATTTTATTCTTAGCTTTTTTATATGTGGGATAAAGGATAATTTAGAGTCAAAAATAATGCCAAGGAATTTATGTTCATCTGTTATGGGTATTTCAGTGTTATTTAATGTAAGTTTAGGGTGGTTGTGCATCTTGTGGATTTGACAGAAGTGTACACATTTTGTTTTACTATTTGAAATTGTAAATCCATTTTCTGTGGTCCATTTTTGGATTTTATTTATGCATTGTTGTACTTTCCTTTCTATGGTTGTCATGTTTTTTGAATTATAGCAGATGAGGAAGTCATCTACATATAATGACCCTTTGATTTCTGGAGGGAGGCAGGATGTTATGCTGTTTATTTTTATTATAAATAGGGATACTGATAAAATACTGCCCTGAGGAACTCCCACCTCTTGTGGTTTCGAATCAGAGTATGTGCTGCCAATCAGTGTCCTGAAAGATCGGTCTTCAAGAAAGTTTTGGATGAAGATGGGAAGTCTACCTTGTAACCCAAAGTTTTTAAGGTCTTTGAGAATTCCGTATGGCCACGTTGTGTCATAGGCCTTTTCAAGATCAAAAAAGACTGCCACCAGGTGTTCCTTTTTTATGCATGTTTCTCTGATTAGAGTTTCTATATGAACCACCTGGTCCATTGTGCTTCTTTTTGTTCTGAAGCCTGCTTGTAGGTTTGAGAGCAGTTTATTTGATTCAAGAAACCATATTAGTCTTTGGTTTATCATCCTTTCTAAAGTTTTGCATGCACAACTAGTTAGGGCTATGGGCCTATAGCTGGTGGGATTTGTTGGGTCTTTTTGTTTTTTGAGGATGGGGATGATTGTAGCTTGCTTCCATAAAGTAGGGATATTGCCTGAGATCCAGATATTGTTATATCTGTTTAGGAGATATTTCTGGGAAATTGAAGGTAACTCTTTAAGAAATGTGTAGTGGATTTGATCTGGACCAGCAGCTGAGTTATTGGATTTGGATAATGAATTTTGGAGTTCATCTCGGGTGAAAAGTTGGTTGTAGCATTTAGTATCGTCAGAGGTGAACTTTATTTTGTTCTTTTCTTCTTTGATTCTGATGGAGTCAAAGCTTTTGTGCTTCCTTGGGAGAGATGATTAATAGGAGTGTGGACAGTTTTATTTGATATTTTATTTACAAAGTTCCAAATTGTTTTGGGATTAGTATTTGAGTTTATTTTTGCAGTGAAGTTTCTCCAGGAGGAACTTTTAGCTTCTTTAATTGTGCGTCTAGTTTTAGCTCTTTGTTGTCTATATTTGTCTAGATTTTCTGATGAAGGGTTGGTTTTAAATTTCCTGAGGATTCTTTGGCGTTCTCTGATCATAGTTTTGCACTCCTCTGTAAACCAGGGATTGTTATGTTTTGGGGATGTTGTAGTTTTAGGTATGGTTTTGTTTGCTATATTAATTAGGGTATTTGTGAAATGTATTATAGGTTCTTCTTGGTTTGTATTTGTTTCTGGGATTAGGGTGTCAAGGCATAGTTTTTTGTAGGCTTGCCAGTTTGCTTTTTTGAAGTTCCATCGTGGGGTTTTTGAGACTGTTTGTGGGTCTGATTTTCCTGGTTTAGTATTTTCTATTATGATTGGAAAGTGGTCACTGCCGCAGGAATCTTCATGTACCCTCCAGTTATATTCTATAAAGGTGGCTGGATCACTGAGTGTTAGATCTATAGCAGAGAATGTACCTGAGGATGAGCTTAGGTGGGTTTGAGCTTTCCGATTGTGGAGACATAGGTTGTTGTTATTAATGATTTTTTCAAGGGTCTGACCTCTTTTGTTCGTTGTCCTGCTTCCCCACAAAATGTTGTGGCTATTGAAATCTCCCATCAATATATATGGCTTAGGGAGTTGATTTATTAAGTTATTTAGCTGTTCTTCGTTTATAGGGTCTTGAGGTGGAATGTATATAGAGCAGATGGCGGTGGTTTTGTGTAAAGTTGCTGAAATTGCTACTGCTTGTAGGGGGGTGCTGATGTTGATTTTGCTTTGGGGAATGTTTTTCCTTATTAGGATTGATACACCACCCGAAGCTCTTAGTCCCGTGTCATGTATATAGTCATATTGCTCATAATTTTTCATTTTTGTTTTATCATTGCTTTTTTTGAATGTTTCTTGGAGACATATAATGGTAAGATTTTGTTCAGTTATTAACAGCTGGAGTTCATTGTAATTTGCCTTGTAGCCACGACAGTTCCATTGAATTATCTTGTGGGTATTTTGGTATTTGGCCATAACTATTTATGCAGTGTGTGTCTTGGGTTTAGGGTGTACTATTTAATTTTTGTATTTTCAATTTTAGGTGTCGAGTCCATTTCGGTTTCCATACTTTCTATGTTTCTGGATTTATTTTTGGTTTTTGAAGGGGTGTGTTGAGTAGGTTTTTGTTTTTCTTCTTTTTCTCTGGTTCTTGAGGTTGATCGGTTTCTGTTTTTGATTGTTAGCGTTTCATTTTTTTGGCGAGAGGTTGAAGGGATGTTTTTTGATTTGTCAGTTGGAGTTAGTTGTACATTGGGTATAATAGTTTTAAGGGTTTTGATTAGTTCATGTAGGTCGTTTATTAAATTTGTTAATTCTTCTTCTATTTTTGTTGTTTTTATTTGTGTTTTTGCTTCGTTTTCTACTTGGTTTGAGGGAGTCCTGGTTACCTGAGAGAAAGTTAATTTGTTAAAGGGATTTTCTATGAGTCTTCTTGCTTCAGGGAAGGTAATGTTTTTGGTGATTTTCATTTTGATAATTTCCTTTTCCCTTTCCCAGATTTTGCAGTACTTTGAGTCTGCTCTATGATTCCCTTTGCAATTGTTACAGTTTAGGCTGTTTTTGCAGGATTCCTCTATGTGGTTTGGTTCCTGCTCTCCACATTTGACACACACTTGTTTTCTTGTGCAGTGCTGCTTCAAGTGTCTATATTTCTGGAAGTTATGACATCTTCTGGGATTTGGGATATATGTCTCAACTTTAACCACTGTATAGCCTATTTTTATTTCTAAAGGGGGTTTTGGGTTATTAAAGGTTAGAATGTAGGTGTTGGTTTCAATTATTTCATTTTGTTTTTTGATTGTTATCCTTTTGACGTCTATTACATTTTGTTTTTTTAGTTCATTTTTAATTTCCATTATTGAGCATAATGATAGCTCTCCATTTCTTATCACCCCTTTAGAGGTGTTTAATCTCTCATGGGGGTAAGCTTTTATATCTATGTTGTGGATTTTTTTTTGCTTTAATATTATTTCAGCTTGTTTTTTTCCTGTCACCTCTATAAGGATGGTTCCATTTTTCAAGTTTTTTACGGTTTTGGGTGATATTAGAGCTGAAATACATTTTTCTATGATGAAGGGGGATATTTTTGTTAGCGGTAGTTTTTCTTTTGATTCTAGAATGATGAACCTTGGATATGGCTCATCATTGTCTGAATCACATTCAATATGGGGTCTTTTTGCTTGGGTTTTTGTTTTAACAGAAGCCATAAAAGTGTTGGATGAGTTTCACTGAACATGCTCCCCACCCACCTCGGAGCCCCATATGGGGATGTGCCTAGGGGGAAACCCATTCGCCTAGCAACACCAGGGCTACATGTTCAGTATACTCATGCTGGTGATAGACGAATTAATTTTTTGTCCCTGGGTTTTCGTTCCCAAGATAACTACTTCCCCAGGGACAGAAAGGACTACGAGTCTTTCCACAGCATGATTGACCCTACAGCCATCGTCCTCATTTAGATTTTAAAAAAAAAAAAAAATCTAAGAGAGTACTGTCATGACCAGCCGATTGATCGGATCGGGCCTCTCCGACCGCCCGTCTAGCCCAGTAAGGGCCAAAGTGGTGTGTTGCAAGAGACTTGACCACTCGATTTTCAGGCCAAGTACTGCTCAACCACCAGGATCCCGTCCTTAAGCATCACGGGTCACCACCCACGGCCAACAGGTAGCCTCGTTGGGGGGGTTTTACCCCTCTGTAGAGGTGCAGTCAACATATTCTACAGCCCCAGCTGACAGGGCGTCAGTATATTTGAACACACTTCCTTTATGTGGGTAAACAAGGAGCACGTTCCACTGAGGTTGAAGCACTGGCCCCAGTGTTTGACAAATCAGCTACAGAGCTCAAGCCAAAATTACTTAGATCTATAAACATTGCTAACATAGCAACATTTAATGCTGGGACTTTAAATGCAGTAAACTGAGCTGACTGTGTCGTACTACCATAGCAAACTAGAAATAAAATACCACACAACTGGTAATGGATAGATATTTGTCTTGAAATTTACAAGCAAAAACTCCATCAATGCCATCATAGGAGGTGTAAGAATGCTTCTCAGCATCATTAAATAGCATAGAAAGAATCTAACCGAGAATGATGAGTGCTTCATTTACTGGTAACTCCTGCACCTCAATCATCTCTTGCTACAGTCCAATCAATGTCAGTGATGAAATAGCCATTAGCGGCGTCTACAATGGACTATCTTCTTTTGTCCAACACATTCCCAGACACAACATTCTAATCATTAGTAGAGATAGGAATGCTCATATAGGCAAAGATGGAAATAACAAACTCTGCTCACACAACTCACCAAAAAGAAATTAGGAATATCCAGCAGATTTTTCACTTAGCAACAGGCTAACATGCGTAAATACTAAATTCCATAAAAGGGAAGGAAAAATATGAACCTAGACCTACCCCTACCCAAATAACTTTCAAGCACAGTTAGATTAGATATTCATTATCAAGAGATGGATAAATAGCAGAGTGAACTGCAATCATACTCCTCTTTTGAAGTATCATCTTTCAATCACAGAATTGTCTCAGTAAAGATTTGCCAGAAATAAGACACAAACAGTTAAAGCTTCACAATATGACTGGTCCTCACTCACCAATAGTGATATTAGAAATCATTTTACAGTAACAGTAAAAGACAAGTTTGTTACTCTTCAGGAAACATTTGAAAGACATACTCAAAAAAAAAAATAGCAAAACTTTGCTACGACCCATATAGAAGCAGCAGCCAAGTGCATTTCAACCAAAGCTAGAGCCAAATGTAGAGTTCCATGGGAGGCAATAACAATTAGAGAAAAATGAGATAACTTGAAAAAAGTATTCTTAATAAAAGAAACCCAACAAATACCAATGCTCAGAAATTTAAGAAAGTTCAGAAAGAATTAACACATAACAAAAAAAAGATAGAATACATTTAAAACTAAATAAAAAAAATCAGAAACAGTATTAGCATGACAAACAGTAAATGAAGTGAGCAGAAAAAAGAGCACTTCAAGAACAAAACTAAAAGCTGCCAGTCAAGAAGAAAGGTTTCAGAAGTACAAAGAATATTGCAATAATCTGATTGGAAACCCTCTAGATGTCACTGATAAACCTATCAAGAAATTTATAAATAGCCAACTGGACATCAAACAAGGAAAGTTTATGAAGTAATAACTTAATACAGTACTGAAAAATATTAAAAGAAGAAAAGCTGCAGGCCTCAACAAAATATCTCTTGAAGTAAGGAAAAAGAAATTTGATGACATATTTCTTTAAACATGCAATGCTTTCTATAAACAAAACACAAAAGAGGAGTGGACAAAATGCTGCATCTTCCTCTTCCCCAAGAAAGATGACCTGGAAATCAGTAAGAACAACAGATGCATAACTAACTGTTATAGCTGGTAAGGTTTATAATGATCTGCTTCTCAACTGTATCAAACCTGAAATTGAGTAAATTCTTTTGAAAAATCAAAATGGCTTTCACAGAAATTAATCCCCAACTTCACAGATTCTGATTATCCACCAAATCATCGGAGGAATATATACAAAAAATCTCCAAACAATTCCTACAAAACATCTGATTCCATACACAAAAGAAAGATAGAGGAAATACTACTAGTATATGGTCTCCCCAAAGAAACTGTCACAGCTATAATGAAGCTTTACAAAAACACTAAAGAAATACTGGTGTCACTGACCTCTTTGACATTGTTGTTGGAGTTTTTCAAGGAGATACATGAGGACCATATTTAGTTATAAAAATTTAGTTACACTACCTACTTAAAAAATTGATGGATCAAATTAAAGAAATGCCTTAACGCAAAAAAAAAAAAGAAGCAGACAATATCCTGTAGAAACTAAATCGGACACAGACTATGCAGATGATGTAGCACTTCTTACAAATTCACCTGCCCAAGCCAAAACTCTACTGCATAGCCAGGAGCAAGCAGAAAGAGGCATTGGCCTCTACGTGAATACAAATAAAACAGAGTTCATGTGTTTTAAACAAAAAGAAGCCATCTCCACTCTTAGTGTTAAGCCTCTAAAATTAATAGACAAATTCACATACCTCGCCAGTATAGGATACACATTTTTTCTAGTTTTAAAATAAGCAATAAAAACATACTTAAGAACATTCTAGAAATTTAGGATCAAAACCGCATTAGCATTTAAATTACATTTTTATACTTTTCAACCAATCAGCTAAAAACATAGAACATTCTAGAAAATTAGGATCGGAAGTGAACCTACAGAAAATATTTAGGCTCGAAAATAAAATAATAAAATACAAATCTGATTGGTCAATAAATGTCTACACGCCAAAATTTTAGGATGATTCTTTGATCCACCTGTAGGATATAAATAACACAGAGTTAGGGAGCCATACACACAAGACACAAGCTTACACACAAACGAAGACACAGATGAAGACAAGCCACTAAGCCAGGAAAGCAGTAGCCGATACATTCCGACAAATTCCTTTCCTTCCTCAACTAAAGTTCATGAACTCTCTTCAAATGGCCGAGAATTATATTCAAAAGAAAAACCCGACAAACTTTCTTTCATCAACGCAAAACGCTGTCGCCACAGTCATAAAACCCGCTATAAACGTAATGTAAGTAAGAACGACTTCTTTACGGACTCCGTTAACATGAACATACATACATACATACATCTTTAAACAAATTTATTCTCTTCTTGTCAAACTTTATTTTCCAAAAGGCCATTTACACATCATGTATTTTATTTGTTTTCATATTCTGTTATATGCTTATTAAATTGTTTGTTGTTTAATGTTCGTTGTGTTCTATTCCATTTCTTTTGCGCGATTGTAAAGTTTTGTGTTGTATTTGTGGTGGGAATAATTTAGAGAGCAATCTACTGAAATACCCAAATTACATACTCCCCCCACACCAGCAATATCTAATCTACTGTGACGCTGCATAAATAATTACCTCAGGATGAGAGTGATGGAATGCGATGCCTACCTCTGGGTGAGAGCAGAGAATTCCCTTTTTTTTTTGTTCATTGTTGAAATCCTTGTTTTGTTGGCAAGGATCTCCCTTTGTCAAATCCAAGCCTTTATCCTTCGCTTCTTACCCCAGATCAGTGGGCTAGCAGTCCCTCCATCTACCCACTTTGCCATAGCAACAGGCATCCTGTGGTTTGATTGGCCCATCAACATTTCCTAATTCAAAATTAAGGGCTGACTCATACCGTATTAGAGAATTCTCTCCCTCCATACTGGACTGCATGTTTCAAACTAAAACAGAGGAACATGTACCAGCAAGTATCCCCCAATGATTCCTCCTCACGCTTGTGGGACAGAATATGTAAATATAACAGTAAACTATATGACTTAATCTTTTCTCTCTCTCCCTTTACTTTCTTTTTTTCCTCCCTCACTAAACTTTCTGCACTCTGAATGTCTCTTTTCTTACAACTTTTTCTTTCTTCTGTTTACACAAGTGATTTGAAAGGATTGCATTTTCAAGTCACTACCATGACTGTTGCAACTATCTCAAAACAATAGATAAACAAAAGTGACAATCCATGTGTAAATAATATGACAGTAACTATGCCAAGATTTTATATATATCAGTTCATAATAAACAAATTGCTGGCTGCAACATTATAGTTCTACTTTCATCAACAAGAAAGAGTTATTTTTTGCCAGTTTGTAAATAATTATCTTCTATTGTTAATAAACTAAAACTAATTATCAAATTAATTAATTCCTTAAATATTATATCTTAGTAAACATTTTATTACTTTATTTGCCAATGTATGAACACAGCCTTTATCAAAAATGAAAAAAAATCTATTAAGGCCAAATACCTTAGGTTTATACTGTACAGTAAAGAAGTGGAAGGATAAGTTATAGTGACTATTGAGTCATAGATAATCTATGAAAATATAGGGTTTTTAAAAACTCATAGCTTTAGAATATATTTTTAGAAGACAGGTTCTATCTCCAAAATATCTAAATAAACATAACAAAATTACAAGACTGTTATGATTTTAATACATTTGAAAACAAAGTGCACATATTCAAAATAATCCACCCTGGGAAAATACTGCTGAGACATAGTGAGATCTAAAGATCATTAATCCTTTGGGATTAAAGTACCACTGGTCACATAGCCCCTTGATTTTACCTTCAGCCCTATTTCTAGGCATTGACCATGAAGCAGTAACAGTTTGGCAGTACCAAAGGTCAAGAGACATCACTTGATCTGGGCAGAAATACCTACCAACAGAGAAGGTAGAGAAATACTGTACATTGACCAACACTATGAGTACAATGATTTTATATGTGAATATTTTTGTTCGGCCTCTATATTAATAAGTTTGTACAAAGTATTTGGCATCTCCGTCATTCTTTAGTACTGCATTATTTTCTGTTTGGAAGCTCCTCAACATACAGAGCAGTTAATTACATAATGCCTTCAACAATTGGTAACCCCAATATGATTGAAAAATTAGTCCATAAAAATGTTTGGTAATACTTTTAGCAAATTCTGATACCACAGAATTCTTTAATTTTCCTATTGTGATTGTCCACTGAAAAAATTGATAGTGTCTCTGTAATCAATATGGGTGCTTCCCTTTCTTTTTCTTTCTCATCTTAGCACCTAAATGCTGATTGGCTGCATGTTATGTTTATTTAGATATTTTGGAGATAGAACCTGTCTTCTGAAAATATATTCTAAAGCTATGAGTTTTTAAAAACCCTATATTTTCATAGATTATCTATGACTCAATTCTAGTTTCATCGCTGCTGCTAGCTCAACGATAAGCAAGCAAAATAAAAAATAAAATTTCAAAAATGGCATTTCTTCATTTCATAGTGATCACACTTCCTAGCATACATGAAGACCCCCACATTATTTTGTACTCAACTGAATTTTCACTTCAAACAAAGAAGCATTTCTCAACAGGAAAGTAAGCTGATTTATAGTTTTGGTATTACAAAAAGATGTAATTACCAAAGTTAGAGAAATAATCATTTCATCAGAGAGATTAAATTTCAATATGATCAGGAGTTTGACAGTAGCATTCCATGACTTCACTAGGCGTATATTGATATCACTTTTGGCAGATGAGATGGTGTTGCTAACATACGTGAACTGGTCTACTAATTTTAGAGGTTTGTTACTTCAAGTGGAGATGGCTTCTTTTTGTTTAAAACACATGTACTCTGTTTTCTTTTTGTACTGATGTAGAGGCTAATGCCTCTAGCTGCTTGCTCCAAGATATGCAATAGGGATTCTGCTTGGGTAGGTGTGCCAGAAGTGCTAAGTTATCTTCTAGCTTTTTTCAATGTGGAACCATTTTCTTTTATAAGATCAATGGATGTTTGAAGTAGATTATCTAGGCAGAGTATAAACAAACATGTAGTTAATGTATCTCTAGTGACAATGTCGAAGAAGTCTGTGTCTCCATCAGGTGACTGAGCCATTGCATTTGTGTTTTTGTAAAGCATCATTATAGTGGTAACAATTTCATGGGAAAGACTATATGCAAGTAGTATTTGCTCTATCTTCTTTCTGTGTATGAAATCAAATGCCTTAGAGAAATCTATAAACAAAAGTGTTGCCTCAAGATTCTTTGCTTATACTCCTTCAAAGATTTGACAAATTATTAGAATCTGTGAGGTTGTGGAGCAATTTCTTTGAAAGCCATTCTGATTTTTCTTAAGAATTTTCTCAATTTCAGGTCAGATATGATTGTGAAGCAGAGCATCATAAACTTTAGCAGCTATAGCAGTTAGAGTTATGCCTTTTTAGTCCTTAGTGACTCTGAGGTCTTTCTTCCAGGCCTGCAACTTGTTTGTTGTTAATCTTTTTCAATACTCCATTAAGTTCTTCTCCACAAACTGTCCTAGTCCACGATA
This sequence comes from Sepioteuthis lessoniana, assembly GCA_963585895.1. NCBI lineage: Eukaryota > Metazoa > Mollusca > Cephalopoda > Myopsida > Loliginidae > Sepioteuthis > Sepioteuthis lessoniana. The sequence continues at coordinate 45,505,744 of OY757916.1, read as the reverse complement.
AATAACTTTTTGGGTTTTGAATAAAATCAAAAAAAGCTCCCAAAATGTGACCTCTGTCAAGAATGGAAAATATATATATCTATTCATTTACTTAAATGTCTTATTAGCCTACCTGCCCCAAAAGAAAAGAGGGAAAAATTCGAACTGACCAATACATTAAGTAGCATTTGACTCAGACTAGCTGTGAAACATTTTGTTTAATCTCTGAGAATATAAGTTGTTTCTAACTCGTGAAAATAAATGGAAAACAATCATTCTCTTTCACTAGGCCCAGGGAAATTATAGAGCACTGAATTCTGTTACTAAACTGGATAGGTATGCAGTACCACACATACAGGACATAACAGTAGTTACTCAAAACAAAACTTCACAAAATTAGAGCTTATTTGGGCATACTGATAGACCAAGATCATACCCCCAAAACAGCCATTATCACCCTGTTTGGAATGTATAAATTCAGGTTTCATTTGGCCAACATAATACTGCTCAGACATTTCAATGGTTTATAGACCAGATCCTGTGTGATTTGCTGGTTTTGTGCAGGTATAGACAATGTACAGACTGTGAACAAAAATATGCAGTATCACATATGCCAAGTTAGATAGGTTTTCAAATGCTTAAGATAATTGTAGTAGTAATGCCACGAACAATCTTCCCTCAAAGAAACAGAAGGTGTGCTCTCTCTGCTACCGGCACGCGGAAACCAGAAGAAGAAAAGGACGCAAGAGGTGTGACTTATTTTATGGAGGAGAATGTGATAAGCCCACGTGAAGTGGCGAGATTTAATGAGCATATAAGAAACTAAGTTTGAGGTGGAAAAAGCAGAGCAGTATTTTGCTTATGTCTGATTGGTGAACATCCATCAGTTTATTTTGTGTGTTAAATAATCTGACTACCCCCCAATAGGTTGATTCCACTTCGACTAGACTTCTAAAACCAGGAATAATAATATGGCATTGTAAAAAGCCTACTAAAATATCATCATCATCATGTCGTGCTGCCAGCACAGATATCCCTGACCCTCTCTCGCCACTTCTCCCTATCGTTCATCGCTTCTGGCAGGTCTTCAGGGCTACATCCCGTATGCTCACAGAGCTGCTGTATGTATGTTCAAGCTGGCCGTCCTGCTTTTGCTCGGCCATATGAGGGGGTCCATAGGAGTACATCACTTATGAGCTCGTCCCTGCTTCTCAAGCATGTCTGGTTCATCTAACTTGGATAGTTTTTTGTGATGGGAGGTAGGTGGCTGTTTAGTTGTTGCTTTAGGGGGGTGTTGCCTCCAGGACTTGTTCAATATTGCTTGCAGCATTCTTGTGTAATTTCCGTCTAGCTTTTTCTCCAGCCGTCCAAGTAGTGCATCCATAAAGAGGTATTGATACGACTGCTGCTTTGAAGAAACTGCATTTCATTTTATCAGTCAGATCTGACTTCCATATGATCGATAGCTTATCGATAGCTGTCCATGCCTTCGTTAGCCGCGTTTTGATGTCTTTTTCGGTTGATGAGACACTGCTTCCTAGGTAGGTGAACTTGTCTACCAGTTTCAGGGAGCTTCCATCTAGTGTGGAAATGTCACCTGTTTGATTGACTACACCGATGATGACTAAAATATACCTTTGGTTAATCTAATGTCATATTTTGGGGGCATTACATATCATTTAAAGAGGTTTCCCCCATCATCAGAGAAAGTTAAGTCAATACAAAACTTCATAGTCCCCACTACTATGAGACAAATATACCAGTTCCAAGGACTAGTTAATTTTTACAGTAGGTTTCTCTCACACAGTACCTGAGTACCTTTGCAATTGACCGACATGTTGACCAATATCAAAAAAGGTAAAGTCCAATTTAGCAGATGCAGTAAAATCATCACAAGCTAACTATGAGCTGTGTCTTGCAGCAGATGCTTCTGTCATTGGAATTGAAGTTGTATTACAACAAAAATGTGACTGAATGGAAACCAACTCCTTTTTTTTCCAGCAAACTGTCACAGACAGAAACATGGTACATCACATTTGGAAGGGAATTGCAAGCCACATTTTCTGCTTTTTTTTTTTTTAAATAAACTTTTAAAAGAAAATATAAATTAGAAACATTTTAAATACATTTTTGTGAAACAAAACAAGCAAAACAATGTCTACATATAATAAAATGAAACAGTTTCACAAGAAATATTTTGATTTTTCTATTTTGTGGTCTTATATTTGTGCTTGAAAATAGAAATTTTAAATTCACCTTTCTTCCTGATTGTCATTAAATGTTGTTCTTTCCTCAGATGCTTCATTTATTCCCTCTAATACACTATTCACTGTATTTTCAACTTCGGCACAATTTTTTGCAAGGCTTTCAGCAGCTACTTGTTGATTTGCTTCATTGTTTATAGTAGTTGGGTTGTTACTTTCAAAAGATATGTTCTGTCTCCTAAAAAATAAAATAAAATGGCAAAATTGTTCTGATTTTGATACATTTGAAAACTAAGTACACATATTCAAAATAATCAACCCTGGGTACATACCAATCACTAAGTTGTGCCAGCAGTTCATCTTTCTGTTTATTAATTTCTATTATGTCATTCTCCAATTCAAAAATTCTGCTCTCCTACAAGATAAAATTTTTTGTTATCATCAATTTTGAAAACATTCAAAATAGAGATACCTGGAAAAATATAGAAATGTTCACTAATGAAAGAAAATAAATATGTTTATAAATAGTAGCTTCCTAATTATAAATTTTACAATAAGGTCAATTATTCAACTTTAAAATTTAAATCATTCACTGATCTTGATTAATAGGAATAAAGTTATTGCATAAAACCTGTAACATAGAATCCTTGATTTATATATTACTATAATAATGTTGTCTGGTATATTTCTTTAATGAAATAAAAAAATTCACTTCTATAGAGAATTATCTTCCAAATATATTAAAATCAATGCATTACACCTTTTATAAGTAAAATAAATCATCTCATTTATTAAGGTGATGTATATTTCTCTTAAGAAATGAATTTTTTAGAGGACATTCTCTTAAGAAACCAAAAAAATTCATTTTTACAGAGAAATAGATATAATAATCTTATAATAATTTATTTTAAGTGAAACAAACTCAAAATAATTTTATTATAACCTCAAAGATTGGCGTCTTATCAGAATCTTTAGTTTAAACTTTTTTTGAAAAATTTTTTTAAAAATAAGTATCAAAAATGTTATTAAAATTTAATGATTATTATTTTATTTTTAATTAGAATTGAATAATAATTTCATTTTCAGTAGATTTTAAAGACTGGAGTGTTCCTTTGCCTAAAGTAAATTATTAAGATCATCTTATGCGAATATTTTTATGCCATCATTTTTCATAAAAATCTCTGGTTCAATGCAATTAAATTTTTCATCAATCTTTCTTCAAAAGTTAATCATTATTTTAATACAAATTAGAGGATTTTTATTTCAATGGGTTTGGTATAGCCATGGAAATACATGATCAAATTAATCATAAAATGTCATGTTGCAAAATATGCAGAAACTTTTAATTAAAATATATCCTGAAAAGTTAATCAAATCATTATCTATGAAAGAGTAAATTGTAACTTTTACAATTTTGAATTGAATTCAGAATATTTTTAGTGACTGAAAATTCTCACCATACTATTTTTTTCAGATGAACCATTTTAAAAAAAGAAATAAATCCATAAAAAACATTTTTTAACTGATTCCAACAAAAGATATGATTACTTTAACGGTAGTCTTTAAAAAAAATTCAATCTCTGAAATTATTGTAGAATATTGGTTAGCTCAAGTAGAGTGATGTCCAAAACTTCTCTGAGTAATTTGGTTGAGAAATAAGTAGATGAATGGACACCACTCATGCAAATGTGTTGGGTAGGTCCATTCTTGTAAAGTGAACCAATCCACATGCTGCTCATGCACTCTTCAACAAAAGAGGTGAGCTTTAGCTGGTTAGCTTTTACAAGGAGGCAGCTTAGGGCACCTCTGGTGGTGTAACGGTTAGCAAGCTAGACTAGCAAACCTACACAAGTGAGTTCGAGTCTCATTGGGCGCCCCATTCATTCGGCCTTGTGCCACATCGAAGCAAAGAGCTTTGTAAATTAATACAAGGAGGCAGCCATTTTTGGTTTTTGCCATTGTACATTTTGTATCACTACAGATACATTTGTGCATTTTCAGGATCATTTTCTTTCAGGCTTTAAAAAGGAAAAATATTATTCATCGGACCATTTAATACGACGTCGGCTTCTCCCAGCTGGTCTGAATATTTCTGTCCTGGTAGGAACTATCAGTTAAGTTTTTTTTTCTCACCTTTTTTTTCTTCATTTCTTCACCTTTTCTCATATCAACCCCCTTTTTTTCTTCCACCCACCCCATCATTTATGGCTGGCCGGCCAGACAGCTCGGCCATAAAGGCCCTATTTCCCCCTAGTAAGGGTGACCCCCTCACATCTTCAAAAAAGAAAACAAAATCACCCTCCACAAAAAATGACCCTCCCCCTGACAAAAGTATTGTATCACAATCTCCTCCTAAAAATACCCCTCCACCTGAAAAAAATAGAAAGTCACCCTCCCCTCACAAAAATGCCCCTCCTCCTGACCAAAATAAGACAAACAGCTCGTCACAGAAAAGCATTTCACCCCCCCCCTCAAATGAGGACCAATCAAAAGAAAAAGAAAAAGAAAATGAAAATATCTGGAAAGCCCCACCTAAAATCCAGGTCGACATTGTGGACTTACTCCAGAGGGCAGGGGCCATATCCAGCCAAGTGCAGGAGCATGGCCTTATGTTCAATTTGGAGTAAGTGAGACTTGACCAAAAGAAAAGAACGGTGTCTGTCTTTGTCATGGACAAATGATCCAGAAAGATTGTTAAGCCCGCCAAAGACATGGTACTACGTCTATTACCCAGCCTGGGTGTAAAGGTGCAAGTTATAATAGCTGGCTCCTCTTACGCTTTCTGGAATATACTGTTACCAACTGAAGATGAAGCTGTCGCCCTAACTAGCAAAACACTGGAAAACAAAGAGTACTTTTTCCACACGGAATACATGGGGCGATGGCGGACCACGGTATCAGTGTATGAGGTCGCTAGTTTCCTCAGAGACGCCAATTTAGCCACATTCATGCTAAATTTTGGAGACATCGTCTCAGCAACACACGATGGAATGCATGGGGAATGGAGGTTTGACATAATGTTAAATGCCAAGACCTTCTACTCTGTTCCCAACTGGTTGGATGTGGAAGGGCGAAGGCTTCCGGTGATCGTTTCCGGACGCAAACCTGCCTGCTGGCACTGTGACGAGATTGGTCCCCTCTCTGCAGTTTGCCCAAGAAAGAAGGCCCCGAAAAAGCCCGACCAGAATCCCGGTACCCTCCCACCTGTTGTAACAAACACCAAAAAGGAGGCTCCTGTAGTCTCACCCACATCAGCAGGTAAAAAAAAAACCACTCCCCCTATGTCTTCTATGGTTAGCTCCGAAGAGGTAACCAGGTACACTGCATACGCTGACGACGAGCAGTCCCGAGGTGGAGGAGGTGAGCAAAGAAATCAGAAGTAGTGACAGGGGCCAAGATTAACAGCGAAAAGTCTGTCGGCTTGCGGCTGGGCTCGTTGAAAGGCTGTGCTCTTCCCGGCCCCTTCATTTGGAAAGACGGCCCATGCAAGATAGTTGGCGTCTGGTTCGGGCCTGATCTTCAATTGGAGAAAAATTGGTCGGAAGTACTGGAAAAGGTCGTAGCTGCAACGGAGTTGTGGCTACGAAGGCGGCTTTCCCTTAAGGGACGAGCTGAGGTGTGCTGTTTGCACATCTACTCCCTTGTCGTTTACAGACTTTCAGAGCTTCCAATCCCATGCACCATCCTATTCAAGCTGGAAAGGATCCTTTTCCAGTTCGTCTGGGCTAAGAGGTTTCCTTTGGTGTGACGGGAGATCTGTTACATTCACCCTTCCGAAGTCAGTCTAGGTGTGCCGAATGTTGAGGCACAGCACCATACTTTGCGCCTTACTTTCCTAGACCGGATGTGTTCATGAGATACGGCAGCAGGAAGCATCTGGAAAGAAGACGCTAAACAATTTTTCCCGTCGCTAAGAAGTGTGATGGGGAGGCCCACCGTTTGCCCAGACGCGAGTGCCCCTTCTATCGCGAGTGCCGGCATGCATTGAAAGTTCTCTCTCGGCTGCAGACAGGTCTCTCTGACAGCCAGCCATTGTCGAGTAGGGCATTATATCATTGTTTAGTCAGGGGGGCCGCTAGTGATGGTCTGATTGGTAAGCTCGGTGTGACGGAGGCGGAGGATCGCTTGCTGTGGCCTTGGGCCCCCAGGATGAGGTGTCTCAATAACGACGAGGCTTCCCTCACCTGGCTGGTCATTTGAAATGCCCTCTGGGTCGGCAAGAAATTGTTTTCGGCGCAACAGGCTATTTCGCCAGAGTGCGGCCGGTGCAGTGATTTGGAGGAGACTACTGGTCACGCCTTCTTTCACTGCCCGGTCGTGCAGCCGCGGTGCAAGCTTCTTGAAGGCTACATGGTTCGCATCCTCAACGGAAAGTTCTTCGTCCTGGAAGCCAGTTGTGTGTGCAGCAATGTGGTACCGAAGTTGAACAGACAGGAACATTATGTGTTTCTCTGCTTACTCAGCGTTATGCGTGTCGTGATTTGGACGACGAGAAAGAAGAAACTCTACGAGGATGAGTCTTTTTTTTCTCAGACCCTGGTGGCCTTTTTTAAGCACCAAATCAAAGTTAAAATCCGGTCTGAGAGAAAGAGACTCTCTTCACTGGAGTTTGGCAAAAGGTGGGTGACTGTTGCGTGCTTGTGTCGTGTGGTAGGAGCCAGCCTTATTTTCAGCTTGGACATCCCTGGGACGTAAGGATCTTGGGTTACCGGAAGGACATGACCACCTAGCCCAGGTAAATTAGATATTAGGCCATTTTGATTTAGTCTGTCCTATTTTAGTTAACTTAGCTAGAGTATGTGAGGTCATTGGGCCCCTTTTTCTTTTTGTCCCCTTCTTTTGTTCTGCTCTCCCTTCCCTTCCCCTTTGTTAGATGACAGGAATTGGAGTTCTCCAGGAGTGCGATGGAGTGCTTATCCTATTTCATTTATTCATTGTTTACTTACATTATTTACCATTTATTTATCTATTTATTTATTCATTCTCCTTCGGCACTATTTTCGACTGGTTAACAGCTCTTTCTGCCATGTTTTAGTATGTGGCGGGGACCCCATACTAACCATCATACTGTCTATATAATTTGTTCATCTTTTGTTTTTAGGGGAATTGTATATATGTATATTTGTATATGGCTTTCTTTGAATTTTTAAATTATTCCCGTCCCCCTCACACTGTAAATATGGGATTAAGTTTAGAAGTCCATGGAGCACTAGTGTTGTTTTGGTGAACGTAGTTTGATAGTGATATGTTTAATTGAGGTATTTTGGTGTTTTCATTTTGGAGATATGTATTGGTCAGTGAATGAGTCTAGTTAAGTTAGAGTTTAGGATAGTGTTGACCAGCCTTCTCCCTCCATTTTTTAGGTCTTGTGCCAAATTTGTATTTTTTTACATTAAATAATTTCCAAGGAGGCAGCCATGTTACTTTTGGCTTGTACAGGTGAGTGCTATTTATTGTTATTCTATAATTATGAGTTTTTTTCAAAATAGATTATCATAAAATTTAATGGTGTCTTCTTAAGAGGTCTACAATTAAATCTTATATATGTACGAACATTAAACTTGATTTTTATTACTTTGCATTGAAGTCTGAAAAACAAGAGTAATGTCCCTTAGTTTGTTTCAAGGCTGTCTCCTATGCAAAGGACTATAGAAGCTAACACAAACACTAAGGATAAAATTCATTTTATCAAATCATATCTAAATGTGACATTTCTTACAACTAAGCTCTTATTTGAAGAAGTAATGAAAAGTTCTCCAGCAAATCAAGAAAGGAAGAACTGAGTATTATTAAATGTACATGGTATTCCACAAATTAATCCTCAAGTTCAATATACTTGGCAGAACATTTCTAAAGTTGCTTAACAAATTTAATCCAAGAAAAGGTCATTCCCTTCTTGTTTGGGGTGAGGACTTTTCCACACACTCTAATAAGAGAATCAGGAAAATTATCAGTGTGTTTCACTGGTTACCAGTCATCTCTTAATATCAAAGTTTTTAGCAATTTCATTCTTTAACTTAGCATATTATTTATTCTATTAGATTTGCTATCTTGGTTTAGAGAGTTCTATCCTCAGCTTAAATTAAAGACATTATCTTCAAAGATTAACACACTTTAGCTATCTGGTTTTGAAGATCAGATGACTTTTCTCAGAACATCAAATGAAATGCTCTCATGATAGAACATCTTTACATTTTAATTTAATGATGAAATACACAGTGGAACAGAAGTAATAAAAAAAATGCAATAACAAACATTTACTCAATATCATACACTATTACTGTTATACTTTGACCTTCGACCCGGCCCAAAAATGCTATTCCAAGGTGATACACCGGAAGGAAGTGACACATTCCAATGGCAAGTAATCGAAAGAGATCGCGTGGGCGGATTAAGGCTTATGATATGGGACAAGGTGAAGGTCCCATTGTGCCACTACAGTGATGCACCGGAAGAGAGTAACCTCTGAACTGCATGACAGTTATTTCCGCTTAATGACGATTAAACATTCGATTTCAAAGATCCAGTGGGCGATCGTGTGGGCGTTGAATTATTATATAATTCAGTTGAGTTTGGGTCCCAGGGCAGTTGCCAGTAGAATTCCAGACAGCTAGAGATCAGATGTGGTAGGGAAGGCCACACCTGACCGAGGGGTCCTCGGAAGCCCCGATGGAGTGGACCCCAGAATCAGGAGAACAAGAAAGACACAACGTGACGGTCATAACAGTGGGGTCAAAATATGAAGTTTATGTTCGGTCTCCAGCACCCTCTCACATGCAAACCTTGAACAACCCTTTCAAACCTTACAAATAAAGTGAGAGGTAAAATATTGTTAAAGAAGTCTTCATGCGTCTTTCTGTGTGCGTCTGTCTCTATTATTGAGTCATTATGATACGACAAATGAGTATATATATGTGTATTTCTGCATGAATCAGCAGATGACAATACAACATTACTTCTGCTATACCCTATATTTATTAGTGAGTTCTTAAAATACACAAAGAAAAATGTCAAAAACTGATTTCTAGTTCAAAGAGTGCAACATAATCCAGCACCCAGATCTATTACAAGTAAAAGTGATATAAGTGACTCTAAGTACTTCCAAGGACACTTGATATGACAACATTCATGATAAAAGCTAGGATTTTTTTTCATAGGCCACATGCAAATGATCAATATTGTTTGCAGCAATGATAAGTGCCAAATCAAATTCCAATTAGGCCCCCATAAAGTCTAGCTTGATCTTTCTGACTTCAATAGATCTTATAAAAGAAAATAGTTTCACATTAAAAAAGACAAGAAGCAGACAATCTACAAGAACTATGACAGATGCAGACTATGCAGATGATCTCGTGGTTCTTGCAAATACACCAACCTCTGATACAGAGCAAGCAGCAAAAGGCATTGGCTTCTACATGAACTCAGATGAAACAAAGTTCATGTATTTTAAACAGGAAGGAGCGATCTGCACTTTATGTGGCAAGCCTCTGCAATTAGTAAATCAGCTTACATACCTCAGCAGCAATGTCTCATCTACTGAAAGCAATGTCAATATATGGAAATTGATCTTTGAAGCTGTGGCCATATCAGTACTATTGTATAGATGCACCACATGGACTCTAAAATATGCATGGATGAAAAGTTAGATGGGAACTACACAAGAATGCTAGATGCTGTTTTGAATAAATACAGGAAGCAGTACCCAACAAAGCAGCAGTTGTATGGCCACACCACCGACCATCCTATTAGGACCAACAAGATACGTTGGAGACAAATATGAACAAACTCATGAGCAACATTTTCTTATGGGCTCCTACATATGGACACACCAGTGTTGGTTAACCAGCAAGGACTAACATACATCAGCTCTGTGTGGATACTGGATACATTCTAGAGGAACTGCGAGGAGCAATGGACAATAGGGATGGATGGATGGTGAGAAGAGCCTCAAAAGACTTATCAGGACAACTTAGGGATGATGCTGATTTATAAAGTAGAAATATACATTTTATAAGTATTTTTCTAACAATTAAATGGTTTCAAGAAATACTAACAATTTCCAAGTATTCCAAATACTAATAATTTATGCACAAATATATAGTTTCAAGTCGGTAATAATAATAGCTCTTTGTAAACAATAATAGCTTCAAGTAACTATTCTTAATACAAATAAATTACATACAGTTATGTGGCTTCAAATATTCCTATCTAATACTAATAATTTTCCAACAGATTTATTTAGCCCAGAGTGAATATGGAAGTAATGGAAATAAAAGGATACTCCCCAGAGCTGGAAGCCTACCCATCACATAATTTAGTTTCATACCCAAGACACTTTTTTGATGTGTGTGTATGTGGGGTTCTTACCCTTCACCAAGAGATACTTAAAGTTGGCAACCTTAGTTGAGGGGGACCCAAAGGCTCCCTTTTCAATAGCTACTACACTGAGGTGTAGAGGAGGGCACTACTCCATATCCTGGATTGCTCCACTTTACCCTTGATCTTTACCTTATAGTGCTAAGCAAGGTGGCATCAAGTACCATTTTTTGAATATTTGGCATGACTTGACCTGGGATTGAACCCCAGTTCAATTGGCGAACACTCTACTCATTAGGTCAAAGAGATAGTCAGCATATTCTAGGCCCCACCAACAGGGCCAGTGAAAAAGTGGATAATCTCAGCACGAGCAAATTTTTATGTATGTATACAGCATGCAGATTCTGGTTCATTGCTGGTGAAAATGCATAACCAATAGTGGTGACCATGTAAAATAAATAGAATGGCTGAAAACTTGCTCTACTTAAAAGTATTATTGTGCTCCTTGTATCATAAGTAGTTTCCATGGAAATAAATAGGAAGCATACCTGAGACATTTTAATCCTTAAAGAAAGAATAAAATACAAAACTTAAATCATAAAAAAACTAATTAATGTTAGTAGAAAAATTCAACAGCAAAGTTAAAATTTATTCACAATTCTTTTTTTTTTAATTTTCAAAATTATTATCTTTGTTCATAAAAAATTTGCAATGCAGTTCATTTTTTTAGAACATTATGTATCCAGTCTATCTTATCTCTTTAACTGCATTTAATGATATTTTGATCTATTGATACACTTGGAAAACACAAGGTTATTCTATTCAGTAGGGATACATTTATTCTGATTTGGATCATTCATGTATTTTGTCCACTCTTAATGAACAAAAGGTTTAAATGGTTTATAAATAAAAACATTTAAAGGCTGCAGTTGTAATAAAAGTCTTATATAATAACCTCTTGAATTCTATAACAGTTATTGTACATGAGAATCTTTTACAAAAATTACCTAGAAATTTCATAAAGCAGAGACATTTTCAAGTTTGACACAAACACTGGAATGTTCTCAAGTTCAGCACAAACATTAAAACATTTTCAAGTTCAGCACTAGAATTGAATAAATAACTATCATATCTCAAGAATGCAGATTTTATAGTAATTTCTACTGCAATGTGATCAGTCACTCAAAATGATAACCAATTACCTTAGATTTGTTTGGTTTATTTAACACCATTGTATGGGCCATTTAGTGCTGAAATTATTCATTTGTAAATGCTTGATTATAATCATAAATATATTTTCAACGTCCCATTCCATTTTTTTTTTAAATAATCATTTGCTGCCACAGTTATATCTTATGAAGTATTCCTATCTAATACAAATAATTTGTACTGAGTTGTATGATTTCAAGTATTCTTATATAATATTAATAGTTTTAGATAGATCTACTTGATTGGACTCTAACAGGTACAACCACTCCAGGTTGGAGAGAATCTGCGAGTAATGGCAATGAAGTGGTGACTTCACACTCTCAGAACTGGAACCTCATCAGATACAATGTGGTTTCATACTCAGAACCCCCATTTTTATAGGATGAGGTATCCCCTTGTACATGTGATAGTCAAGGTATTCTAAGATTCACCAACTGGCTTAGAAGTGAGCCCAAATGGCATACCTTAAAATAGTGGTCCCAGACCAGTACTGATCCATGGATCATTTGGTCCTGGGCTGCAAAGAAAATCTTTCTGGGTACAAATTATAGTTTTTTTTATTAGAACTTTTGGATGTGTAGCAGAAGTGAACAAAACTTACCATGTTCTTGAAGAAAGAGGATTAGACTTTGTCTAGCATGTGAGACCTTGGTGTAAGAAAACTAATACCTGCTAACACTTGGGTGTTTAAATACAACGGAGTAAGAGAATCCAGGTCCTTTTGAATTCAAAAAAAGTGTAATGCAGCTGCTTGGCTTGACAGAGTTGCCCAGATACGTGAAAAGCTGAATGAACTTTGGTGTTTATAAATAGATAAGCCAGATGCCGAGTCAGAAGTCAGCTTTGGCTGCCTTTGCTCCTGGTCTAAAAAAAAAGGCCTTGTGGTATACTTTATCTTGTCAGGAAGACTGCATTTATTGCTTGGTGCCTGAGGTGCCCCATTAGGGGAATGCTGACAGAGTCAAGTATTTTTGGCACCGCTGGTCATATGTGCTTCAGCCTATGTCTGGCTCCTGCTCTAAAAAAAAGCCTTGTTGTGCCACACTTCATCTTTGCAGGCAGATGAATAAATACCATGATCTTTGGCTGCCTGGTATTCATGCCAGGCAGTTGTTTGCTATGACATCTTGGCCTCAGGGGGCTGCTCCACCCAGGTCTTTGCCTGCTTCGGCAAGAATGAGTTTATTACTTGGTGCCTGAGGTGCCCCAAAAATAGAATGCTGACAGGGTCAAGTATTTTTGCACCTGCTGCATATGAGTCTCAATTTGTGCACAATCCCTACCATAAAATGGCCCAGTGCCCTATTCTGACATGGTGGGATGTCAGATAGATTGTGTCAGCTTTCGCAGAACTGAGAGAAAATAGCAGGGATTGTTTTGAACACAAGCAAAAAAGGCAGTCGCTATGCATAATTTGGAGTGAATGGCTAGCTAATGAAGTTATGAAACACTGCTTCGCCACATTCCGACTAAACAACCTGCATTAAAAGACAAACCCTTACAATTTTTTGAAAGAAAAAAACATCAACTTGAAGGACAAAAGTTATTAAGGATGACCATTTCAACAAATGTATATTCAGTGAAAGTGTCATTCTTAGTTGCAGATTGCATTGCTAAAGCTAAGAAGCCCTTTACTATTGAGGAAGAATTGATTCTACCTGCTACAAAGTGAAAAAGATAGCAAATGTTCCCCTTTTGGCTACAACCATATTAAGAAGAATTGATGAAATAGCAGATAACATTGGAGCATAGTTATTATAGGAGATAAATGAGTCACCATGGTATGCAATTCAGGTGGTCGACTCTACTGATGTAGACAATAAGACAATTTTGCTCGTTTTTGTGTGATATATCTTTCAGGAGGATGTGCATGAGGATTTATTAGGTGCACTACTCTTGCCAACCAACACCACAGCTGCAAAACTATCTAAGTCCTTGAATGATTACATATCAAGAAGACTTAATCGGTCATTTTGTGTCAGAGTATACACACATGGAGTGGCTGCAATGACTGGACAGCTTTCGGGTCTGATAATACAGACCAAGAAGGTTGCTTTCAAATGTAAGTCTACAAAGTGTTTTATCCATAAGGAAATGCTGGCAATCTGAAAATTATAACCTGATCTTAACACGGTTTCGCAAAATATGATTAAATTATTAACCACATAAAAATACATGCCTTTAAATAGCATCTGTTCAATCAGCTCTGTGAAGAGATGGATGCAAAAAATAAATGCCTTCTCTTGTACACAGAAGTTGGATAGCTTTCTAGAGGCAAATCACTGAGTTTTTGAGTTACAAGAGTCCTTGCAGAGGCTTCTTCTAGAAAAAAGAGTCACTAGCAGAGTATTTTAGCAACACTGATTGGCTCACAAAACTTGCTTACCTGTGTAATATTTTTAACTTGGTCGATGAACTCAATCTCTCACTTCAAAGAAAAATGACAACTGTTTTCAAGTTGTCAGATAAGGTTGCTGCATTCAAAGCTAAACTGGAATTATGGAGACAGTGAACACAAGGACTTTCGATATGTTTCACAGAGTAGCAGAGATTATAGAACAGACTAAAGTCAAACCTTCATTCTGCCAGTTGGTGCATGTCCACTTGTTGCAGTTTTCAAAAAAGTTTAAGCATTACTTCCGAATCGAAAAAGACCTCAAAACAGCAAATGAATGAATCATCAACCCACTTGAGAACAAGACAATCAATCAACCCAATCTCAACTGGTTGAGATGGCAAATGACAGTGATCTTCAATCCATGTTTGAGACAACTTCAAATCTCTTTGCATTCTGGGTTAAAGTCAAAGCAGAATATCTTGATATTACCATAAAAGCACTGAAAGCCCTTCTTCCATTTCTAACCACATATCTTTCTGAGGTGGGGTTTTCTGCAGTGACAGCCACCAAAATAAGACTATGGAGTAGACTGGATATGCATAACACACTTTGAATGTCACTATCTCCATCACCCCTAAATGGGACCATCAAGTAGCAGGGAAACAAGCCCAGGGCTCCCACTGATTCTGCATTATGGTGAGTTGATATTATAGTGAAAATATAAAGTGTAATTGTTGTACTCAGTTTAAATACTGTGAACTGACATGGGTTTTTATCATTGGAACCCCCACACTTCTAACCAGTCTGCAGAAACATTTTCATGTATAAAACTGGTACAAAAATGTTTGGGACTGCTGTCTTAGAACACTTTTTTTTTAAATCATCAGTGGCATTTTTGTTATAAAATTCTATTAACATAATTGTATATGAATAACATACACTCATAACATGAACCTCAAATTTTGGACTATGAAATTCTAAAGAAAAAAATCCTCATGTGTAATATACATTGACTTTTAAGAATTTGTAGCAGCTAAAGTTAGCCTAAATTTAGTATTTGTTCAATTTCTTATTGTTTCATACAGACTAAAATTAAGAATTAATATAGTTTACATTATGTCCAAAAACATAAAATTCACACAGTATTTAGAGAAAATACATGGACATGTTCACACGAAAATGAAACAAGCTTGCAGCAAAAATAAGCTGAGTGGTAGTATCTGTTAGAGTCCTATCTATGAGTCAAATAGATCTATTTAAAAATTATTCATATTTCATAGGATCATTTGCAAAAAAACAATTACACAAAAAATATCAATATGAACGTTCAAGGAATACAAAGATAGTTTGATAAACTGTTAAAATTAATCAAAACTAACTCAGGCCATCAATATATTACAGCTCAGGGCAGAAATGATAAAGAATAAGCTCTCAAACACGAGAGTGTGCCTTTTATTATTTCTAATGTGATTTCCTAATTGTTGTAGATTGATAGGTACCAAATTATTTTTCAAGGCATGTAGCCCTGAAATATTCAAAATAATATACCAATATACCAATGAATGATCCCTAGAGTTACATGAGCTAGTGCTCTTCAGGGCAAATGAGCTCAAATCTCCCTGTGCACTGTCCTACTACCAGTCATTTTTGTTGTTCTAAACACAAAGCAATAAGAAATCAGAATGATCCTCAGTAATCTAATTCAACATACAATTATCAATCCCTGAAGAAGATTGAGACTAGGTATTAAAAAATGAGAAAACCTTAAACATTTGACTCTCTTAGGTTCAGGTGCACAGGGTTAAAATATCTTCTACTTCATCCATCTATCCTACTTGAATAATTTTAAACATTATCTCTGTCTTGTTGCAAGACTAAACTTTCAACTGTGATATCAATCTGCACTTGATATAGATATATGGGTCAATAGTAAGATAAGGTCACAATAAAAAATATTCATTTTTAAATAAAAGAGAAAAAACTGATTCTTCCTTCAAATAGGCCAATAGTGTATACCAGAGGAGGCTAAACCTGCTTAATGTAAAAGCCACAAATGATAAAGCTCAAATATTTGAGAGCCACAGAACATGAACAAAATTTACACATGCATTTTTATTATTATAAACATTTTGTTACAAAAATTTATATGAATTTCCAAAAATATATATTAAATACAATATTCATGTATGCAATGTTTAAACTGTTAATTTATATTAGTTTCAGACAGAAATATGTAAAAGAAAAAATAAATCAAGAAATTAGGGTTATCTTAATCAGGTTTCCACCTTACAAAATTAGTCTTATATTTCTATGATAAAAATACAATGCTACATCTATCAGGCTATTAAAGACCCTATTCACTGCTAATAATGTTTTTGCAGGTCTCTATCTTGTTTGTAAATCATTTAAAATTTGGCTGATAAATTGTCTGGGTTGTATGAATTAGTTCTGTTAAATGATGGTTTATAAAGATTGCACAATGCTTTGATTTCACAAACTTCATTAGAGAGTACAGCGATACCCAACAATATGTTTTGCTGAAAATTGAGATGAGTTGAAACTTGTTTCCAGAACTTAATTGTAGACTGGGATTTATGGATCATCTTTTGACTTAGGTCCTCTTGTACTTCCATTAGTTCCATGATTGCATAAGCAGAGGTTTAGGAATTGGATAGCCACCACTGACCTCATCAACCATAAATCGATATACAAGAAAGCCAAGGAGTTCTTGTAATTTATTTTTGTATTCTTCTAGTTTATAGTCTTTTATTTCAATATCAGGAAATGTATTTATTCTCTTACTGTGATAGAAGTTTCTTGACAACATATCTCTTGAAAAATTCTAATTTTATTCTTAAAACTGAAAATAAGATCAGAAATAATCTTATCTTTCCTCTGAAGTGCCATGTTGAGAGGTTGTAGATAATTCATTATATCAGTAAGGAACTTCAGATCTTGCATCCATTCATCATTTTCTGGTTGAGAATAGGATCTTTTATTTTCTTTAAGAAAAGTAATAATAGACTTGAACAGAACCACAAACCTACTGAAGACATTGCTGGTTAACAGCCACCTCACAATGGTGTAGAAAGGGACATCACTATGTTTATCCTCAAGTTCCAATTCTTCAATAAAATTTCTGATCTGTTGGTGGGTCTTCTGATTTGTGTGTATGATATTGACAATTTTAATGAAAGAGTAGTGTGCTATATGGATGACATCCTTATACATAGTCCCACCCAAGAATTTTACAACAGCCATACCCAAGTGTTACTAAAGAGACTTCAGGGTGTGGGTGTTACACTGAATAAAAAGTACAAGTTCACAAAAAATTAAATGAAGTTTCTCAGACTCATAATTTCCCTTCTGGGAAATTATGAGTCTGAGAAACTTCATGGAATAGAAGCAGATATGATAAAAACCAGGACAATATAAGAATTGCCCCAGCCTACAGCAGTTACAGAATTCCAACAATTTCATGAAAAAGATTGCCAGTGGGTATGGGACCAACCACAAAAGAGAGTCTCCCAAGGTATTAAGGACAAGCTCACCTCCACAAAAGTTTTACCACACTACAACACCAGCAAGGAAAGTATTGTAGGAACAGATCCACTGAAAACAATTTGGGAAATAGTCACCTCATAGCCTATGCTTCCTGTTCATTCAATGACCCAGAAAAATGGTCTGCTATTATAGAGAAAAAAACTTTAGCAGCCATGTGTGTATGCAAGAAATTCATTCGTTCATTACATTCTAGGGACAGTATTCACTCTAGTAACAGATCTCTGCCCACTAGTAACTCTATTCTCAAGCACAGACCTATCAAAACATATTACAAATGGTACACCAAAAGATGGCCAATGCATTATTGCAAACTAACTAGTGAACCAACACAAGATGACTATGTATTCACTGAACAAGTTGAAGAGTATTTCGATTCAATCATAGCCTCTATGTCAGCAACAGAGTGATGATTGACAGAAATTAAAACAGCAATGATGCAGTCTGCAGTCAAGTGAAAACATACTTTTTGAATAGATGGCCTTCAATTATGCCATTCCAGCCACTTCTTAAACTATAGTGGGAGAACAAACAATAGCTGATGATCACGCAAGAACTCATGATGTATGACAACAGAATAGTAATACGCCCATCTCTACAATAAGAATATGAAGGTCACATGGGAATTACCAAATGTCAAGGCCATGCAAGCTATTCTGTATGGTGGCCACTTATACCCAAACAGAAACCATACTGAACAAATGTCATATCTGAGCCAGACAAACACCAAGGAAACCTCCAACGGCATTATTATTCCCAGGTGTTACACCTTGGACCCATATTGGCACAGACCTATTTGAGATAGAAAAATATACCTAATTGTAATAGACTATACCAGTCACTGTTTCAAGATTAGGGAACTATATATGGAACAGTTATACATATGCTATCAGAGATTTCTGCAATTCATGGAATTCTAGAAACAGTTATCTCCAATAATGGACCTGAAAATGCCAACAGGCAATTCAGAGAATTTGTCAACATCTGTAGTTTTTAAGAAATGGAGTAACCCCAAGAGAAAAAAATAATAGTGAGGAGGATAAGAACAAAAGTGCCTGCAATCCTGGAGAACCTCCTTGCCAAAGAATTAACTAAGAAAGAGGAAATATACAGATAAAAATACACAAATAATTACAATGCCCATCACAGAGTTTAGACCCTACAAACACTTCTTAAAAAGAGACAGAGTTTATATATAATCCTAAGGCATGTTTGGTGAGGTCACGGAAAGACTATATCAGATTGTAATCAAAACAGATTGTGCGATAAGGAGAAACAGATGTTTCTGTATTCATATGGGAGACAAGAAAGAAGATAATTATCTGGATATATTCACAGACACATGCACGTGGCTTGCAAGTTGTGGTTTAGCCATGCATAGTGGATGTGACTCAATAGATCGGAGAAACAAGCCAAATAAATTTATTAACCAGGAAAATAAGGATTGACTGAAATGGATTTTAGAAGAATAAAGCTGGTACATTACAAAAAAATGAAATTAACAGAAATGGTTTTTTGAAGAATAACCCAGTACATCACCAAAGAACAAATCAAATATATATACATATATATTTTTAAAAATCTTTTGATGAGATTAGAACAAGGTGAAAACATGTTATTTTTGATGAGAAAGAAGTGTGGAAAAATATATTGTTTTGTCTGAAAAGTCGTTCAGTTTGATGATTTCCCAGCAAGTGAAATCAGCAAAGGAATTTAAGCCTGGCAGCTGAGTATAATTGTTGGTTGGAAATGAAACATTTTGAATAACATTTTTTTTTTTAAATTCGAAGCATGGAAAATTTTAGTTTACTGTTATGATTCAAACAATTCCTGATGTGACTATTCTAGTGAACAAATTAACTGTGCAGGGTGGGGGGATTTTAAAGTAAAATATTTAAAAAGCAGGAGGAAAGACCAGCTTCTTTGGGTAAGAAGAGAAAGTCAAAAGGGTGGAATTAACTATTGAAATCAAAATTAGGAGAAAATTAATATCATCAATAAACCTGCAAACCACCACCCGAGGCTAGACAAAAAATGCATATAAGCTAAGGTTTTCATTCATTGCAAGAGACTAGCGGAAGGCAGCTACTAGACTTCATGTCACTCTGGGCTCTGGCCTTGCATCAGACAGTGTTGAGTGGCAGAGAAAGTCTGAAATAATATGACACTTATAAGACACAGAGAAAACCAGAGATAATACATTACTTCAAGATAGCCTTGCACCAGACTGCTGAAAGTAGAAAAGCAAAGAGAAACTGAGATAACACAATACTTTGAGATGACCCTGAACCAGACTTGCAAATGTGTAGAAGTGAAGAGAAATTGAGATAATGCAATACTCTGAGATGATTCTGTGCTATACTCGTGGAGATAAAGCAGTAAAGAGAAATCAAGATGACATGAAACTTTAGAGAGACCAGAGCAGAAAGGCTAAGAGACTTCATGATATGCTATCCTGACCTTTTACCAGACTCCCTAACACAGAGAAGCCAGAAGCAAGAGACTTAGAAAGGTGAACTGCAACTTGAGATTGCCTTATACCAGACTATAAAAAGTGAGATGGTTGTTGGTTGTTTGGGTTTTATGGCATATCAACCTTTGTAGGTTATTTAATGCCAAATCCATTTTTATACAAATAGTTCTATTTCAAACAATTCAGTTTAGCATGAGTACACAGTCTAATTGTCAAAAAAATTTCTATTTCAAGCAATTCAGTTTATTCAAACAGTTCTAATTCAGCCAATTAAGTTTAGTATGAGTACAGATTTTGTTTACAAATATCAAAAGAGTTCTATATTAAACAAATCAGTTTAGTGTAAGTACAGTTTCAATGTCAAAAACAGTTCCATTTCAAACAATTCAGTTTAGCATAAGCACGCAGTTTAAATGTAAATACAGTTTAATTGTCAAAAGCATTTGTATTTCAAGCTATTTAGTTTAGTCAAACAGTTCTAATTCAAACAAATCAGTTTAGCATACATATGCAGTTAGTTCTATTTAACCCATAGATAGGACCCTATCAGGTACTACCATTTCAGGCCAGAGTGAAGCTGGGAGCAATGGCAATGAAGAGGTGCTTCGCATTCCCCAAAGCTCCTGCATCACTGGAACCTCACCATCAGGACACTCATTGGGACGGGATATTACTCCTCTGCAGAAGTGCAATCAGTGTATTCTACAGCCCCAGCCGATTGGGCAATAGAAAGTGAGAAGAGAAAAGCCTAAATGTTAAATAATTTGAGAGGCTTTGTATCTGACTCCGAATACCAAGAAATTGACAGTGAGTTTGTGAATTAGGTCTCCATTCTATTACTACTATCCACTGGGAAGGGTGAATGTACGTACCATTTTAAAAGCTTTTTTTACTAAACTAAATATTGATGTCACAAACCCAAGTCCTGTCCTCTGTTTGCTGATATTCAATTCATTTTACTTTCTTAATTGTGTAGTCTCATCCATCAATGCCTTGATTTGCAACTCCAATTAGTGATTGATCTGTCATCTGGATCAAAAACACAATGTGAACAGATAGGCAGACTGAGCATGCCATTCCACAACATGGCCAGCCAAGCAGAACAGCCAGCAAATTGAAAGCGGACCCGCACCCCCAGTGTTATACCGCCACATATATACCAAGATCAAAAGATCTCATCTCTATCAATGTACCAAAATATATTTTCATATACCATCAACTTTATAACAAGACCAACTCAGTAAAGCACCCAGTGAGGAACACTCACCAGCTACTCTCCACAAGTTAGTTTGCAGACTAGATAAATTATCAAGGAAATATTACAGAAAAATAGTGCTGAAGGTGTGAGTTTCATTGATACAAAAGACGATGCACAATGAAAATCAAATGAAATATTGCAACATTTCCTTTCAGTACAAATAAAGATAGTGATGAACTAATGAAATTTAGATTCTATTCATCACAGTTTATTCAACTCTTCTATCCTAATGGGATAAATACATGTGAAGAAGATAATCATCCTAAGCTATTTTTGATTTCCTACAAGAAAAAGAGCTTTTTCAGTTTCTTCTATGACAACCTTTATTGTACTAGCCTCAGCAATGCCTTATGAATAAACTATGTCCCCTCCCCATCTTCTGCCAGGTCTTTTCTTATAATGCATATTATTATTATTTGGACACTATTTTACAAAACTTTTTCCTCCATATTAGTAATGTGTCCTGCCTACTTTCACTTTTGTTGTTTAATAACTTCTCAGATATCACTTACATTAGTTTGCTTTTTTATTCCTCTTGATCTCTAAGAGTTATTTTTAGCATTGCTCTTTGTGCGACTGAGTTTATTTTCTAGTGATTTTATTAATTTCTGAGTTATCCATTTTAATATGACTTTAAAATTATATAACCATTTATTAATATTACCAGATACTAATTTTGGTAAATAATCTTAGTTTTTATTGGAAAACTGTCGGGAAATTTTTGTTTCAAACCTAAAAAATTTACTTTATGTTTACAAACACTGGACCAAGTAGCTTCTTTTTTTAATTTTTGAATTAAAGTTGGACCAAATGTGTTAGGGTGAACTTCCAGGACCTCAAATCAAACAATATGTTTTAATGATCCCCATTTATCTTTAAAATTTTTTCTGAAGAAACTCAAGTCAATTTGTAGATATTTTGTAAATTTACCAAACTTAAATGACATGGATAACTTTTTAATGACCAAGAATTTGTTTTTGTGCATCAGAAATTTTTTCTCTTCCAAAAGCTAAGTACAAATTATATTCTTTCTCTGAGATGATATCAAATGGAGTCTCTAAGTATGAAATTTAAGCTTTGAAATTATAATATAGCAGATAAAAACTCCTACTTGAGCAAGGATAATCATCTTGGAAAATAAAATAAGACAATTTTCTTTATATCACTATTGCTGTTACTACAATGTTTTGAATGATCCATTCTACAGCATCTTTCAGGTGTACTATCCAGAAGAAAGAGCATACTTTTTACAGACTAACATGGTGAACATAAGAGAAATGGTAGCAAATATACCAGCTGATAATGACTTTTCAAAATTATGAAGAGTATTTTTTTCAGTTTCTGTTACTTACTAAGTTATCCCTCTTTCGTTTCCATTTTGTTTGCAAATCAATCAGATGCTCATTTTCAAGGTTGACCATGCAACCAACATCGCAAGTATCTATTGAAGGGAAAACATGGTTACCATAATCCCTAAAAAGATGCAGAAGACTTGGTGGCTTTGGAATATTCAAGCCAACATCATCCCAATCTTCAAAATCCTGAAAGAATGAAAATAAGACATTAATTCTAAGAGCTATTAAAATACATCTGTTCTCAATTTTACTATTTTCTTCACATTTTTTTAAAATAATGATATATAGGGATATTTTCTTTAATTTATCTTTTAAGAATATGACATTTTGGTAGTGTAGAAAAAAAATCAACCGAAATTTTTTTTTCATACTGATAACACATCATTCAATAAGTCCTGGGCCTAACTAATAAAACAACAACTTTTAGGAAAAATTCGACTTTATTCATCAATATAGTCACCTTCAAGGCTATACACTGATTCCAACACTTCTCTAACAATTTGACGCCATTTTTTGTAAAACAATATGTCTGTGGCCTCAAAATTCGCCTCCATTTCCAATATCACTTCATTGGAACCAAATATCTTTCCCTGGAGCATTCTTTTGAGGTCTGCAAACATCCAGTAGTCACTGGGGGCCAGACATGGAGAATAGGGTGGGTGCAGAAGCAATTCAAAGTGCAATTCAAATAGTTTTGCCATCATTGCGATCAACTTGTGACACATTGCATTGTCCTGGTGAAAGAGCACTTTTTTCTTCTTCATTTATGGCTGTTTTTGGCAATTTCTTCCTTCAAATGCACTAATACTGCTATATAATATCCACTATTGATGGTTCTTCCTTTCTCAAGGTAATCGATAAACAAAACATCTAGTGCATCCCAAAATATGGAGGCCAAAACCTTGCCTGTTGATGTTTGCGTCTTTGATCGCTTTGGATGGCTTTCATCTACTGCTGTTCACTCAGCTGATTTGACTCCAGAGCAGTGAAGTGGTGGGTCCATGTTTCATCCATTGTCACATATTTACACAAAAACTCCTTTTTGTTGTGTTTAAGCAGTTGGAAACAATATTCTGAATTGTTGATGTGTTGTTGTTTTTGATCGACTGTGAGCAAACGTGCCACACACTTTGAACACAGCTTTCTCATTGACAAATATTCATGAAAAATGGTGAATACACTGCCTTCTGATATCTTCAATTCTTCTACTATCTCACGCAACTTCAATTTACAATCAGTCAAAACGCATTTGTGGAGTTTTTCACGGGACAACTGCTGAATTTGGGCAACCTGCGCATTCAGCATCATTTGTGTCTGTACAACCGCATTTAAAGTCAGCATACCACCTCTTAACCATTGTTTCCAATGGAGCAGAGTTCAAATAACACTTATTAAGCCATTGCTTTACTTGAACAGTATTTTTTCCCATCAGAAAGCAATGCTTTATCAACACAAAAAATTTAGATTTTTTCATTGTTTTGAAAATTTACAATTGTAGCTTCACTTAGATAACTGTAATCTGTAAATTAATAATCCAATTAGGCTCAAATTTTGACATGTGCTATTTGAAGGTTAGTACTTTATAAAAATCATGGATTTTTTATTAGTGGTGCCATCTATATGTCAGGTCTAATACTTATTGAGTGATATGTTATGTAATATTTTTTATTCTTTAAAAATTCTAATTGTACTATTTCCTATATTTCAACTGTATATCTTCCAGCCTTCTTTCAGTGGTGCTGGATTTAATGCTAGCAACTGGTATCTAATCGGCATTTGAATTGAATTCAATACAAATACAAATCTTTTGAATGCCAAATGCAAATCTTCATGATAATGACAGACTCATATAGAATCATTTTCACAAATCTTTTAAATAAAATGCCCGAAGGAAGCTGTTCCCATAATGTGCTCAATTGATTCCATCAATATTAATATTAGAAGCAATTATTTTTAAAAATGCACCTTATTGATATGAAAAATAGCTAGCATTCAGTTTTAAAATTTTCAAACAATAAAAAAACACTATATCTGAATTCTAATGAACATTAGGCACTAGCTGCTACCAGTTTAATGAATCCAACACCACCAGAAGAGGACCCATTCCAACACTGGCTTATGTGGGAACTAAAACATTAAATAAAACTATAGATTTTCATTGATTAACATTAACACATGAGTAAAGACTGAGTTTTTCAGTTACAGGATTACCAACATAACAGACATCATTTGAGAGGCTTGGAGCCTTGTTTAAATGACAAAAGAATTTCTCTTCTCTAATGATAATTACATTTCAGTAACTATCAGTGCTGGCTTGAGCATTTTAACATCTGAATAAAAGTTGGAAAATATAAAAATATAATGTGAGTCCCCTTCTTTTTGTCACCTAAACAGGAATGACAATTTTTTAAAAGTTCTATCTAGGAGTAAGTACCAACAACATCCACTTGCAATGTAACAGCAATTTTTGCCCACAATGCATTAACAATGGAAATTATGACAGGTTTGCATATTAAGAATTACATACTAAAAAATATTAATGTTAATGAAATCTTATACAAATATACATTTTGCATAATGCCAGACAAATTAACCTCTCACTTACACCATCAAAAAAAATTCCTCAATTAACATTTTTTAGCAAAATAATTCAACTTTTCTTTTAAAATTGCCATGTATTTGTTTTCTTCAATTCATGAACTTGAAATTTAAAATATTTGGCCAGATATGCATTTCGTTCACAATTCAGGTATCAAACAGATTTAAAATAATTGGGGAAAACTCAGTCTAATTTGATGATGTCATATGTGCAGAATAGATAACTTGGAGGACAGTTTTTTTTTCATGACAAAATAACTAGTTACTTTGAGCAAAATTCCCAATTCTGTAAAAGATTTTCATTACAGTCATACTTTTTCAAGAACTGAATGAAGAGACATTCTCTCTCTCAAAAAATATAATACTTGTCTAAAGAAAATGTCTGAATTTAATATAATTTTCTATAATTGAAAATAAAATTAAAAAAATAAAAATCAGTAAAACTTACTTGGTCTCCATTTTCTTCAGAAAAAGTGACAGATGTTAGTTTGTAATTGCTAAGGAGCAAATACTCATTGACAAGAAAGTTAAGAGCCTTTTTCTCCAAAGGCTTGATGATTTCATCTTTTCCGTCAGGAATCAGTCCCTCCTGCCCTTGTTCAGGTGATGCAAGTTCCGTTTCTACAAAGAAAACAAAAAATTGTTCAAATACAGATCTAAATTTTGAGTGAAAATAATGCAAAAAATCTATTCAGTAGCAGTTTTTTTATTCATCAAAGCAAACTGGATTTAAACTACCTTTTCTTCCTGTAAGAGTTATATCACTTGCTTTCTAAATAGTACTTCTAATGACCACTAGGTAGCATGACCAAAGTAGCATACAAAATGGCATGACAAAGTCAAACTCTCTCTCTCTCTCTCTGTTTCAGCCTTGGCAACAAAAAGCATGCAAGATTGTGTGTGCCTCCCAACAGGGGGGGCTTTTGCCCCAACAAACCTTGCATTGTGCCTCACTTTGATATAAGCAACAACTTTTATTCTATTAAGGACTCTCAACTTATAACAAAAGCCTTTTTCTCTATAATGTAGCTTTTTAAAATTTCACGTCATTTTTGTATCCACTCTACTAAGTTTACTCAGGTAATAAATATATTGTTGTTAATTTGTAGTGAATTGAATTGTTTTATCATAATACATTTCCTCTGCTACTAGTGTCCTCATTGTGTTCTTCACACTCAATTATGGCAGTGAATTGTGGTACTCATGTACGACAAATATACAAAGACAAACTTTCAAATTATCAATACCAAATACCACTTGACTCAATTCCTACACTCTTCTTTCCAAAATTCTGATAAACTTGGTGACTGTGTTTTGGATCAGTTACTCTGACAGTGGTTGGTAGAAAGTGGAGTGAACACAATTTAAAACTTAATATTTATTCAGAGAAATATGGACAACCAGAGAGAGATAACAAATATGTATGAATGAAGAAAAGTTCTTTAGTAAAGTTTTTTTGTGACACAAGTGGAAACTCAAGGAAATGTTTGAGTGCAATAGAAGGGAAAAAGTCCTTTGGTGAAATGAAATTCTACCAACTTGAGTTATTGATGTAGTGGAACTAATATATTGACAGTAGTGGTATTATTAACTTATAGCTGGGGGGATAAGAGGGGTTCATACTTTTCTCAAGGTCTGAAAGTGAATGTAATCACGTGACTGAAGTTTAAACTCACTTACTACAATGTCACAGTTCAGCATGTTAACCACAACCCCACATGGGCTCCTTCCTCAAAAGGGCTTTATGTTTTTGTGGGTGTTTACTTTGAAAAAGTCCATTGCTTGTTTGAAGGTTTCAGCAGAATGTTATGGGTCTTGATGATGTCAGAACATGCAAATACAGGGTGGAACGATAAAATTGTCGCCCTAGAAAAATGACATGATTCCATTTCTGTTTGATGAAAACCGGTTTTCTTTTTTTGTTGCAGACCATCTACTAGTTGGCCAGTTGTGTACAAATCCCAAGAGCAATAGGAGCCTTCTATCATGTCTGAAAGTGACACAATGTTCAACGAGCGAGATCGGAGATGAGCCGCTGTACAACCATGCTCTCTACCGATCCAAGTTATGACAATAGGACCATTGCCAGCACCCTCAAAATGCAAATCTGAATTGCCACGAATAACAGGGACGTGCCCAAGGTGATGAAAACAAAGTTTCCGGCTACGGTTATGGTCTTTGGTGTGGTTTCAAGTGAGGGCCACATCATGCCTACTCACATCTTCAAAGTCGGCTTGAAAGTCAACACCAAAGTGTACCTGGATGTGCTGAAGAGTGTGGTAATCCCCTGGTGCTACCAGGTGGCCGGTGGCAGACCCTGAGTGTGGCAGCAGGACTCGGCGCTGGCCCACAAGTCCAAAGAGACCCAGGCTTAGCTTCAGAAGGAGTGCTATGACTTTGTACCCTTTTCTCACTGGCCCTCCTCCTCCTCAAACCTGAGCCCGCTGGACTACTTCATTTGGTCATACGTCAAGAACATCACCAACATGACCTCCCACAACACCAAAGCCAGACTGATCGCTACCATCCGCCAAGTATTCGCCAAGCTCCCACCGGCGCTTGTGGAAAAGGCATGCTCCCAGTTCTGGATCCATATTGAGGTGATGATTGAGGCTGAAGGCGACTACATTGAATAGATGTCAGCTCTTCTACATAATCAAGTTAGCTGAATTGATTTTTTCAATAAAAGTTTTAAAATAAAGCTGTAGTGTTGTTTTCTTTAGGACGACAATTTTATCGTTCCACCCTGTATATCTTTTGCATGAAATATTCCTTCATTCTTTGTTAGATTTGCTCACAACACATTGATAATAAAAATGAGGCAGAAATCCTTGAAGTGATGAAATGACAACGACATGGTGGAACAATATAACAAGATTTATTCGCCAACAGTGAAGGAACAATAGAATAACAAAAGATAAAATAATACAAAACAAAGCAATCAATTCTTTAGGTATGAAATGGTGTGTGTGATATGTATTTAACTTTCTTTACTTATCTCAGTTGTTGTTTACAAATTCAGTTCTTTGTCTCACTCAGAGACACAAGAGGATTCATGACCAAAAGTCTACCTTTTCTTTTCTCTTTCTGTAGTCTACAGAAAGGCAGGGTTATGTTCTTTTCTTTCAGAATTCACAAAAGTCTCTTGTTGTTTTCTTTTATTATCATTATTCTGATGATATGAGGCTCCATAATAAGTCTCCATAGTTCTTTCTTTTTTATAAAACCTCTATGTCTTAGGTTGCATAGTTACTGCACAATTCATGAGTTGGCTGGTCACTCCATGGGTTCTTCCACAAAGGATTTTCACCAACTAACTTTTCATCAGATTTATATTTCTGGCACATGAAAGGCCATCCTTGACCCATACCATCTTTCAGCCAATCAGTGGCTTCTATTTTCAAACTATAACATCGGCTGATCTTCACATGCAGCAGACAGGAGTTGTGGGAGGGGGATGTCATCTAGACATCTTAACCCATTTTCTTCTGATATGGGCCATGTCTGTTGGTTGACTCTTTTTTTAAGTAGTTTATTGCTCTGACTGGAGAGGGAGTGTTAGCAACCCGTCATACAAAGTCTTAGCTTCCTTGTCATTCTGCTGAGCTGACAGAAAGTAAAAAAAGAAGGAGGACTAATTTTTTGCACTCTTGAGCATAAATATCAAAGGACCTGCTCATACTGCTACTACTTAGATGTGTGTCCATGTAAGTTAACTTTATGAATATTAGAGTGCTTTGTGTTGGTGTAGTGTTTGGTAAACTAGATCTGAGGACTATTTTTATGGTCATGAGTTTGATCCTGACTGGGTATCTTACACTGGTAGTTTTGTGCTAAAGTTAGGTAAAATTGGTAATTAATGATGATCACCTAAAAAAAAAAAAAATCAGACCTATCTTGATAGCTATTTGGTCAAAGAGATAACTTAGGTTTTATCCCTTTCAAAAATAATAATTTCAATTAGAAATATAGATAACAAAGATTGCATGTAATCAAAAAGAAAAGTTACAGTTGATGAAATACAGAAGTGGACTTTAAGTAGAAATCTCTTTTTAATGAGGCAATAAGAAATGAAGTTATTTTTTTTTATAAATTGGATATACAGAGTAAAATAATGGAATATAGTATAATTTGCTTTTAAAACTATTTTGATTGCTAACAAAAATATTCATAAAAACTTGAGACAGAAAAGAGATACAGAGGTTGATACAGATAGAAGGTAAAATGGGAGGGTTAGAGAAAAGGAGGGAGGAAATAAGATGAGGTTTGTTTTATTTTTACCTGCAGCCTTTGTAAGAGTTGCTCGAAGACCTTTGATGGTTTCATGTGCTTTTCTTAACTCAAACTCAAGAACTGGAAAAAAAAAAAATTTAGAAAAAACTTTAATTCATTCCTTGTCATACATTTAATAATTATTTGCAGAAAGAGTCCAATCCTTACTGGGTAACACACACTTGTCTTGTACGATACTAAGACAACCTTAGACAACATCAGTAATAACTTTACTGACCTAAGCTTTACCAAAATATCAATTAGTATGGTTTAGTTTTAGTTTCTTTAATAGCATATCAACTTTCATAGGTTATCTAATGACAAAGCCATTCTTGTAGAAGAACAGCGATGATACTATTTAACCTATAGATGGTGTGACGTTGCATAAATATTTATCTCAGGACGAGAGTTTATTTTACACACGTGTGACATCGAGGGCAGTCTGGCACTTGACCCTCCACAAAATAAGTCCTAATCAAGACTCCTATTTCGGGTATATGGTACTGGCAAATGAGGGGGGGGTAATTTGGGGTTAGACTCATCTCCAATGCTGGCGAGGGGGTTTCAAATTTCACTTTCACATACCCCACCAACTCCTTCGTTTTCTACCCCCTCGGATAACGGAAAGCATGGACTTCTAGGTTAAAACAAAATATATTTCACTGTAGTCAAATTTCAAAAATTCCCTCGTAATGTTTTTAAGGTGAATAAGACATTTAGCAAGAATAAATGAAAGCGATACAAAGCTGAAAAAGATATGTGCAAAAGAAGGCAACTTGATAGATAAACAACACACCCAATAGATTTCAACACAAGAGAGCATTTAAAATGTAACAAAGCTTTAATAAGTGACAACCAAACAAATGATTATGAGATTTAAGAAACAATTCCATTCTCTTTTCTTTCTTTCTTTTTAAGGTACTGGCTATATTAAATCAGTAGTCTTAAACACAAATGTCTCTCTCAACAGTCCTTTTCTTCTTTCTCCTTTTTTTCTTCTTTGTTTTCTTTCTTTTACTTGAAGAAGTATCAAAGTCCACTCACTAATTTATGGTTTATGAAACAAATCCTTTCAGTTTCTTTCTTTCCTTTTCTGAATGCATATAATTCCAATATTTAGGAAGGGTAGAAGGAAAAGCAGTTTAAGTTGTACTTATCTTTTTGAAGGCTAGTTCTCAGGTTCCTTTCTTTTATGGGTGAGCGGCATTTCTCTAGAATCTGGCTGAAAGCGCCTTTCTACTATCTTCTGTCCAAAGATTCTATTCTACTCTTTCCCAGAGCTTAGCTAACTTGGCGTCAACCTCTTGCCAATGTCTGTCCAGAACTAAAGATTCTTTTTGCGGGCGAGCGAACCCAGAGTTTTTGGCTATAAATCAGCACATCTTTTCACGCTGACTTCTGTCCTCAAAACTAAAGATCCTTTCCCAAATTTCCTCTGATGAAAAGGTACTATTTTTTTTTGGCTCTAAAGACTCTGTAACACTATGTAGGTGGTCCGCCAAGCAGACGACCCCTTTGTCTGCTTTGGCGTGAAACCAGACAAAGGGTTTGGACTCGAGATCTCGAGTGACCAGAAGTAGGAAGGGAATGCCAGTCAGAGAGTTGGACAAAGGGACTCAAAGAAGAGTTGGCAAAGGGTGATGCGAGAGACCAGTCAACACCGGACAGGTTGGCATTCCTAGTAGCGTTGTAGAATTTTCACTAGAATCCACGCTAGCGTTAGTCTACATATGCACACAGGAAATGCTGAGTGTTGCATAACTCCTTGTCTTGCACTTTTAGTTAACCCTAGGCATATTGTTTGTTTTGTTCGTTTGTTTTTTTCTTCTCCCGCTTCCTTGATTGTATTTCTTGTAGCAGTAAAGAAATGTGCGATGCCCCTATCGGAACCATTAGTTGATCACCGGCCATAAAGTGAAATGGTTTGAAGAAGTTGATGTAACATGGGGGCCGAGGGGGTAACATCACACTCAGGCCAATCATTTGGCCTCTTTCTTCTTCCTCTCTATTTCATCCAGTCATGCTACTACAATGACCTACATTCCCTTCTCTGTCCAACTGATTACAGGTCATGGAGTGCGAGTAATTTGACTTTCATTCATATCTCCCTTTTAATGGTCAGTCTTGAGACTTGTTAGTTCAAACATAGAGGGTTGGGAAAATTAATCTTACCTTTCCTCTCTCGGTGGCATACCATGTCACAATGGAGAATAAGGAGGTTCATACCTTTCCAATGAGTATTAGTTTGAAAGTAAACAAAATAGCGCAACTAGAGCTTGAACTCACTTACTATGATATCAAAGTCCAGCACATTATCCACTACACCACAAGAACTCCTCTTCAATATGTATAAAATTATTGAATATGTAAAAGCATTGTATATGATGTTTTAGTCCCATACAGTCAGTAATTTTATACATTCTTGTACTTTCATTATCTTAAAACATCAGTTTAAATTCTCTCAAGTATTATTCTATGAGAGATATTCTTCTCTTATTTCAAGTGTATGGTATTGCTATTATGTAATAGTCTGGTCTGGTTTGAGTATTAAGTGTCTAATGAGGCTTGATAATTTATATCATTTAAAGTATTCGGACTATTGTCCTCATCTTTATTGTTATATACACAACATTTCAGCAAATGCACCCTTTAGCCTTCTTTACGTGTTTCTTGTCAAACTCGGGAGTCTTCATGTCAAATTTGGTAACAAAGTGAACCCTTTGGAGGTAGATTGTTCTAATTGCATTAACCATGACTAGGTACAAATATTAAATATTCCTTGTTATTTTTGCTTATAGTCTGGATTGAAGCTGCAACCTCCAGTTGATTTCATTTGGACTGTATAAACACCTATTACACTACGGGTTCAGCAGGACAATTCAGAGTGAATTTTTGGGACTATGAACCTAATGTTTTTATCTATACTTTGTATAATTACTTAGTACTATTATGTATGATCATATATCAGTAATCATCTGGAGGTTGCAGGATCAATCCTGACAACAGACAAAAATAACAAGGAATACTTAACACTTGTACTCAGTCAAGATTAATGGAATTAGAACAATCTACCCCATGGATGAAATAAAGGTTCAATTTGAAGTTCTATGAAAGTTCACGAGTTTGACAAGAAACACAGGAAGAAAGTTGAAAGGCACATCAGCTGAAATGTTGTCTATATAACAAAGATAAGGACAATCGTCAGAATACTCTAGATAATATAATTCCTATTTTTCCTCTTCAAGATACATCCTGTGATTGTTTTCAAAAAAGGGACGCAACTTGGTGAATATTATGTTTCCAGGCTTTATAATCAACAACGAAAGCTGATCATCAACAGTGGCTATTGTGACATGTCCTGAGAGTCTTCATCAGACATACTTTGTAGTTTAGTGTATGGGTGGTTTACATACACTATAAGTTAATTTGTTATTTATGTAGCACTGAACAAAATAACGAAACTTCTTTGAAGAACAACAATAACTGGTTTATTTTTATGACAGAAGTAGAATTAAATCAGAGTGAGAAAAGGTTCTTTTTGGGTATCAGGTAGCAGTGTCACAGGTAGTATCCCAGTTCTTTAGTGTGTTGCAGGTAGCAACATTAGTTCTTTTGTGTGTGTAGCTGGTAGCTGCCTTTATCTTCTTTAGTGGGTATCTTTGGCAACAGTTATCTTCAGTGAAGATCGTCAATGCTGGGTTCCCATGGCAGGCTACAGGAGAGAGGTCTTTCTTCTTTGCTGGTCTCGTGCTCTCTGTTCTGCTGGTCGACTTCCAAAAAGGGCTAGAAAAAATAGTTCTTGAGAGGAAGAAGGAATCAATGCGCTCAGCCTGCTGATTGGTTAGTGTGTGGCTTGGTGAGGTCATTGATTTGCGAGAGAAAACAAATCTGTGACTGCTACATCACCCCTTGCTTAGGCAGAAAGCCGACAGAGGAAAAGGTAGCAGCTGTAAAAAAAAAAAAAGATCTTTTTATATGTATATAGTTTTACACAGTTTTTGGGGCCAATGTACTCGCCAACCACTACGTGTGGTGATAACATCATTGTCTTTTGGCTTTGTATTCCCTTCTACTGGTGTAAGGGTATGTTCATGTGTGTATGAAGGGGAGATATGTAGCTCTTGAGTTTTTGTGTCAAGAAAGGCTCTTTTCACCCTGTCAATAGATACAGTCTCTTTTTTGCCGCTAATGTCAAAGGAGAAAAGTTTGTAAGTGCATGAAAGCATGTGATAAGGACTGGTATAAAGTGGAGTGAGAGGGGCTTTCACAATGTCCTTTCTCAGAAAAACGTGAGTCCATAAGGAATGTCTTTTGGGACCGATGATTTGATGGTCTGTTCCCAAGAGTGCATTGGTGGGAACTTACCAAAATAAGCTCGCAGTCTGTTTGTATACAAAACCAGATCTGTTGCTGTTAAATCTATCGGGTTCAGCATCTGCCTTGGTAATGATAGAGGTACTCCATAGACGAGCTCAACTGGAGAGTATTCTAGGTCCTCTTTGATAGCTGTACGGCAGCCAAGAAGGACAACAGGTATATATTCACTCCATCACTATAGGTCAGGATAGGCTCACAATGCGGCTTTCAATTGGCGATGGAAGCGTTCTATCATCCCATTAGAAGCAGGGTGATAGCTCGTTGTTCGCATACATTTGATCCCTAAAATCCTGGAAAGTTCCTGGAATAGGTGGGATTCAAACTGACTACCACAGTCAGTGGTAATAGTTGTGGGAACTCCGTAACGCAATATCCAGCCTGATATAAGGGCTTGCGCTATGGATTCAGCCGAAATGTCGTTTAGGGGAATGGCTTCAGGCCACCATGTGAAACAGTCTATACAGGTCAGGAGGTAGGTAAATCCCAGACTGACCAGCCATGGTCCAGCAAAATCAATATGGACATGGCTGAACTGAGAATCTGGGGTGCTGAATGTTCCAAGAGGTGCACGGATATGCTTGTGCACCTTTGACTTTTGGCAGGATATGCAGGAACGTGTCCAGACAGTGATATCACACCTCATATTTGGCCAGAAAAATCTACCTGAAATCAACTTCACTGGGGTTTTGAGTCCAGGGTGTGCCAGAGGGTGTAGGGTGTCAAAAACAACCCTATAATGAATCATCGGAACAAAAGGTAGGTTGAGGTGAATTTGTTGAGGTGTCACAGATGATCTGCAAGTCCACAGTGGACCCCAGCAGGTATGTGAATTTGCAAATTGCAAATTAAGGTGACGATAGATCGAAGGTGTCCAGACGTGGCTAGTCTAAGGCCATCTGCCGTGAGTCGATATCCAAAGGTGAGAACAGAGAATTGATAGGAAGGTAGAACAAGGCATCTGCCACAGCATTCTGTTCGCCAGAGATATGTCAGATATCATTGGTAAACTGCAAAACAAAATCCAAGTGGCAAGTTTCATGAGGAGAATACTTGTCTGGCTTAGAGCGCAGTGCAAAAGTAAGCAGACGGTGATCGGTGTAGATCACAAATTGCCGGCCCTCTAATGAATGCTGAAAGTGTTTCACTGCGAGGTACATATCCAGGAGTTCACAGCCAAATGTGCTGTAACATTCTGCTGGTTTCAGCTATCTCGAAAAATAAGCGAGAGGTTGTAGTTGTTGGTGTTGCAAAACTGCATCTACAGCTGTGCCCGATACATCAATGACCAGTGTACAGGATGTGAAAGTAATGATGTTGTTGCTAATTTCTGTTTTACTTCATTAAAGGCTTTCAGCTGGATATCATTCAGCAAAATCAGCTCAGTTTTCTTTTTCCTGTTATGTAGCAGGTCAGAAAGAGGAGACAGGAGATTTGCACAGTGTGGGATAAAACCAGACCAAGGAAGTGCCTTAGTTGGCGAAGTGAAGTGGGTGGTTGAAGATGTTGCAGAGCCTTCACCTTTTCAGGTAAGGGAGATATACATTCAGGGCTGATAATGTGGCCCAAGAAAGTTAGTGCAAAGCACTGAAAACACATTTATCAGGGTTAATCCTCACCTGGTATTTCTGAAACTGTTCAAATAGTAGGCAGAGGTGAGTAACATGTTTCTCAGGTGAAGCACTTGCCATGAGGATATTGTCTATATAGTTATAGACAAAGTAAAAATTATGCACTATTTCATCCATGAAGCGTTGGAAGGTACTAGCCACGTTTCGCAAACTGAAAGGCATAGTCAAAAATTCAACTGCTCCAAATGGAGTGGTTGTGCAGTTTTGAGTATGTCGGCCGGATTCACTGGTATCTGATGGTAAGCCTTAACCAAATCTAGTTTGGAGGTCTTACAACCATACAGAGAGGAAGCGAAGTCCTGTATATGTGGGATTGGATAATGATCAGCTACCGTCATGGCATTCAGTCATCGATAGTCCCCAGTCAGACACCAATTTCCGGATCGCTTCGGAACCATATGCAAAGGGGAAGCCTATGGACTGGATGATGGGTGTATAATTCCCAGCTGTAGCATATGGTTAAAGTCTGCCTTTGCCGCCTTTAGTTTATCTGCAGGGAGGCAGTGAGTGCGTGAGAACACTGGAGCACCTGTGGTCTCAATGTGGTGAATTTGCTCACAACAAAATTCAAGTTTGTTAACTCGAGGTAAGAGCGTAATAAGGTTTGGTATGGGTCGTCGGTGGCAGCAATGAAAAATACCGGGCTGATAGGTGAGGTATTTGCTTTAAAACTTGTGACGAAAAGTTCCGTTTTAGCGTCTATAAGCCATCATTTGTACATATCCACTAAGAAATTGAAGTGGTGCAGAAAGTCCGAGCCTAGAATGGGGTATGGTAAATCTGCTACAGTAAAGTTTCTCTGTAATTCCAAGTCCAGAGAATGAGAAATTTGACCATATGTGGGAATAGGGGAGTGATTTACCGGTTGTAGTGTGATGGGCAACTCTGGTGGCTTCTCAGTGAGGAGTTTCAGTGGCCAAATACTGCAAGGTGCTCCTGTGTCAACCAAACAATGTGCTTGGGATCTGGAGTCTGTAATAAAATATGCACCATTGTTTCATAAATCTTGTGGAGAGTGTGCTGTGCTCAGCTCTCTCAATTTAAGTTTCCCTGGTTTAAAAAACAAACAAGGCATTTTGCATCTCTGTGCCTCCATGCCAAAGCGACTGTGATAAAAGCACAGTCCTGGCTCGTTTGAGTGGCGGTGGTTGTGTGGGGATGGCAAACGACTTTTGTATCAACGTCTGGGTGATTGTGACCGATCCATGGCTAATTTTCTTACTTCTTTGGTAAGCAGCTCTATAGTGTCAAGTATAGCCACATGCGTGGTCTCTTGGCTTGTGTTCCCAGCAGCAGAGCACATAGAGACATCAACCTGGGACTGGGGAATAGACGCGGTAATAGGTCCCTTTGTGAAATTCATCACTTTATCCACAGAGGACGCTATTACGTCAACAGAGCTCTTCTCTACCATGGGTGCCAGAATTGCCTTTACTTGAGGTGGCAGCCTTGAAAAGAAAAGCTGCTTTATAAAGGCACTATCGGCAGGGACATCTTCAGCCAGCTCCCACATTCTGTGGAGCAATTCACTTGGCATGGTGTCCTCCAAAAGCTCATTGTGAACCAACATTTGAAAACGTTTTTCTGCTGATAGCGACATCTGGAGCAGAACTTCCCGCTTGATACTGTCATAAGAGGAGTCAAGGGGAGTCTCAGTTATCAAGTCTTTGACAACTCACATTAATGACGCAGGGAATGCACTAAGTAGACTATGCACTTGTCATTGCTTCATGATGTCTGCCACAAAATATGAATCAAGTTGGGCAAACCAAACTCAGACGTCGCTGGCAAAAACAGGTAATGTATTAGCCATTTTTTATATTTATATAAACAACAGACCAAAAAATAAAATGTCAAAAAAACACATTTCCGAGAGAAATAAACAAGAGGGAAAGTATGTTTTAACAGCCACAAGAAAATAAAAATAAAAAGTAACATTCGTGTTAAAAAAGTTTTTCTTTTAAAGGAGGTGCTTTAAAGTTTATAAGTCATGAAAACAAAGGTGCTAGTCAGTTGACTAGGCCACTCAAAAAAAAAAGATGAAATTCAAGATGGCGTCACCCAATCACCATTTAGGCAGGAAAATCAAATGTTAAGTAGTAGGAAGGCGCCCTTTTGGCTCTGACCATACAGCTTTTTAAATGAGAAAAAATGTAGTAAAAATGTATTACTTTTTCGTGGATATTGAAAAAATTTTTATTTTTTTGTGTCGCACATGGTAAGTTGAAAAGAGCAGAGCAATAAGTTTCTTCTTCCTTCCATAGTCTACCTAGCAGGCCTAGCTGAAAGTTATAATTTTTATTTTTAAAGCTTCATTTTGGTCGAACAAAATATCATGTTTGTTCGTCCATGTCTTCTTTTCATGTCTGAGACGCGTGTCTAAATTTAAGAAGTTAGCGTGTTCAAGTTGGTGTAAATTTGTGGATGGGCTGAAAAGAAAATAATTCCTTGTAGGAAAGTTTTTTGGTCTTTCGTTGTAGAGGCACGTGTTCAAAAAATGTTGGCATTTGGGTAAAGGAAGAATATTGCTGTAGCCAGTAAAGTTAAGAGGTTGTTTTCCTCTGGTGGTGGGTGAAGTAAAAAAAAAAATGCCTCATGTCAATAGTAGTAGTCGTATATCAATGTTTGCCTCTCCATGTGCATTGAAATAAATTCTGTTGAAACTTGGTTTTTTTAGAAAACCTTGAATGTTCGAACAGGTTCTTTAGTTAGCCAGAGAATTTGTATGAGTTTGCTGCTTTTGTTTCTCAAGTCTATGCATTGTGTGACGCGAAAATTTACTTTTATCCCAGAACGGGACTTTATTTTCGCACGTGTGAAGACAGGGCAGGTTGGCACTTGATCCCTTGTACAATAAGTCCTCGTTCAGAGTTTTTTCTCAGGCATATAAGAACTGGCATATTATGTGGAGGATCAATTTATGTCCAGACTGACCGCCGCTGGCAAGGGGTTCCAAATTTCACACTATACACACACCCACCAAGGCCACTAGACTTCCTCCCCTAGACAATGGAAGATATGGACCTCTAGGTTGAGACGTAATAATATTAATTATAGTAGTCGGCAATTCCGGTTTCCCGTGCGATATTTTAAAGTAATTAATAGGACAATTTTAAGCAAGATAACATAAGGCGAATAGAAGCTGAAAAAGAAATATGACACAACAAATTCGTAGCAGACGCCACAAATAACAACTTAGACCACGTGGGAACATTAAAATATATCAATCTTTTACTACACAAAGATATACACCTTCAAAGTGTCAAATATATAATAAATGAACAGTCCATGAACATAAATGTCTTTCTTCTTTTCTTTTCTTTCTTTTTCCTTCAAATTGAGAGAGAGAGGGTATACAAAATTGGGTATAAGGAGAAACAGT
The DNA here is from genome assembly GCA_963585895.1 of Sepioteuthis lessoniana. Taxonomy (NCBI): domain Eukaryota; kingdom Metazoa; phylum Mollusca; class Cephalopoda; order Myopsida; family Loliginidae; genus Sepioteuthis; species Sepioteuthis lessoniana. The sequence continues at coordinate 45,466,794 of OY757916.1, read as the reverse complement.
CCCAAGGGTACTTATCTTATTTTCTTTGATGGAGTTCCTGTGGAGAATCTTTCCTCTTTTACGGGCTAATAGACTTTATGCTATTTTTAACACTGGCTTGAAGAAAATGGCTTCTTCAATCCGAAATATTTTTGTGTTCTTCTACCCGGAGTACTGGCTTTGGCTCCGTCTGCCACGAGCCCTGTCCAACAACTGACTTTTTCTTTTCGTTTTTTTTGCTGACGGGAAGAAGGTGCCACTTCCGTTTTAGGGTCCCAGCCAATCATTTGGCTTCTACCTTCTTCCTTCCCGTATCAGGCGACCCAAGTAAGGTCACCAAGTATAAACATCTGTGGGTCTCCTCTCTGTGACCTACATTCTTTCTTAACAGTCATTCTCTGATGGCTTGCTACTGTTAATTCAAACACGAGGGTAGTAGTCATCTTATTTTTATCGTCTCAGTGGGAGACCACGTGACAGTTGTAACAACAATACTTCTTTTTTGCCTACAAAATGAGTGAATATTCCTTCATAATTGTTCCAAGTATTCAGGAAATTTTGCATAATCATATGTCGGGGGTCACCATTTTAGTATATGGGTGGTTCACATACACTATAAGTTAATTTGTAGTTATTTATGTAGGGCTAAACAAAATAACGAATCTTCTTTGAAGAACAACAATTTTATGACAGAAGTAGACTTAAATCAGAGTGAGAAAGGGTTCTTTTTAGGTATCAGGTAGCAGGAAGTACACCAGTTCTTAAGTTCTTTAATGCGTTGCAGGTAGCAGCGTTAGTTCTTTTGTGTGTGTAGCTGGTAGCCGCCTTTATCTTCTTAAGTTGGTATCTGTGGCAACAGTTATCATCAGTGAAGATCGTCAATGCTGGGTTCCTGTGGCAGGCTACAGGAGAGAGGTCTTCTTTGCTGGTCGTGTGCTCTCTGTTCTGCTGGCCGACTTCCAAAAAGGGCTAGAAAAAATAGTTCTTGAGAGGAAGAAGGAATCAATGCGCTCTGCCTGCTGATTAGTCAATGTGTGGCTGAATCGCTTGGTTGGGGCATTGATTCGCGAGAGAAAATAAATTTGTGACTGCTACAGTAGCATTTCTTTGATGCTCTTTATATTATGGTGGCCAAAGGACAATCTTGGGCAGGTGCTGATCCTCCATTCTGAAGACATACCCAACCAAAACTATGCTAACTTCATTTCTTCAGGGACTTCATTATAAGTGACAAAGTCATTCCTATGAATGTTAAAGATGGAATGGTGGCAGCACTGATGGAATACTTTGCATATATGATGGCAATAGGTAATGCATGATTTGGTGTAATATGGGAGTATGACCAGAACAACCATTTGATACATGCTGATTTTGGTATCTTTTCGAAATACTGGTTGTTCCACACTTTGTAGTCTCCCAGATGTGCTGCTAGACTACTTCAGTGGCCTCTTGATGTGTTACACGAAAAATATGAAAAGTGTTGGTACAATGACAAAACACTACATGACACCATTTTCAGATTGAAAAAGTTACGAGGAGCTGTTAATTTGTTTAATTTGGAAATGATGATGATAAGTCAAAAATAATGGATTATAACATCAGAATTAATACAACTCTTGTCTCATGATGTTTGTTACATTTAGTATATGAACTTTGAGTTTCAGTCGAGAAATGTTATAAGGAACTTGATTTTTCTAACTTGGTAATGGTACAATTTATTATTTCTAAATTAACATCAGAAATAATAAGGATTTAAAAACTTACAGGCGACATTACTATTTGTCGACTTTACCAAGGCTTTCGATTCCATACACAGAGGGAAGATGGAGCAAATCCTACTAGCATACGGCCTACCAAAAGAAACCGTAGCAGCGATAATGATTCTCTACAGAAACACCAAAGTGAAAGTACGTTCACCAGATGGAGACACGGAATACTTCGACATAGTTGCAGGAGTACTACAAGGAGACACACTAGCCCCGTACCTCTTTATCATCTGTCTAGACTATGTGCTTAGGACTTCGATCGACAAAATCAGAGAAAATGGCTTCCAGCTGACTAAGAGAAGAAGCAAAAGGTACCCCGCAAAAACAATCACGGACGCCGACTACGCTGATGACTTGGCGTTACTAGCGAATACGCCTAATCAAGCAGAGACACTACTGCATAGTCTGGAACGAGCCGCAGCTGGCATTGGCCTCCATGTCAATGCAAACAAAACCGAATATATGTGTTACAACCAAACGGGCAACATTGCCACACTAGACGGAGCCTCTCTGAAACTAGTCGACAAATTCACCTACCTAGGAAGCAGCGTCTCATCAACCGAGAAAGACATCGACACACGACTGACGAAGGCATGGACAGCTATCGATAGGCTCTCGATCATATGGAAGTCGGACCTAACTGATAAAATGAAACGCAGTTTCTTCCAGGCAGCGGTTGTGTCGATACTGCTATATGGATGCACTACATGGACGCTTACAATGCAGCTGGAGAGGAGGCTGGACGGAAATTATACAAGAATGTTGAGAGCAGTATTAAACAAGTCCTGGCGACAACACCCCACGAGACTCCAACTATACGGACACTTGCCCCCCATCACAAAAACTATACAAGTTCGACGAACCAGACACGCAGGACACTGCTGGAGAAGCAAGGACGAGCTCATAAGCGATGTACTCCTGTGGACCCCCACACATGGATGTGCAAGAGTGGGACGACCAGCACGAACTTACATACAGCAGCTATGTGAGGACACGGGATGTAATCCCGAAGACCTGCCGGAGGCGATGAATGATAGGGAGAAATGGCGAGAGACGGTCAGGGATATCCGCGCAGGCGACGCGACATGATGATGATGATGACTGTCTCATGATGGTTGTTCAATTGAGTCTCTGAAATTTATGTACTAATGTAAAAAAATATTATGTGACAGAGTTCATCATTATCTTATTTCTCGGCCTACTACAAAATTTAAACATTTCTCATGCTCTATAAGATATGGGGAGTAATAGGTCTTACCCTTACATGTTAGCAGGAGTTTTGAATACTATGTTGTCCTTCTCTGAGACTGGTTGCTTTGTTGAGTCTGCTACAATTTATTATTTTACCCATAACTAGAGAGATGTTGGTTGATTGGGTTTTATGACATATCAACCTCTTATGGGTTATTTCATGCCAAATCTTGTTTATGTATATATGTTGGTTGGTTTGGTTGTTAGAGTTTTATGGGATATAAAGCTTTGCAGGTTATTTACCGCCAAATCCATTTTATACAAATAATCAATTCTATTTCAAACAATTCAGTTTAGCATGAGTACCAACTTTAATTGTCAAAAACACTTCTATTTCAATCTCTTTAGTCTAGTGAAACAGTTTTAATTCAAACAATTCAGTTTAGTATTAGTATAGTTTTTATTCACACACAGTTAAATGTCAAAACAATTCTATTGCAAACCATTCAGTTTTGCATGAGTACACAGTTTAAATATCAAAAGAGTTCTATTTCAAGTAATTTAGTTTAGCATAAATATGCAATTTAGTTCTATCTGACCCTATCAGGTGCTACCACTCCAGGCCGAATTAGACCAGAGAACAATGGCGATGAAGGGGTACTCTACATTCCTTTAAGCTCCAGCATTACTGGAACCTCACCATCAGATTGTTTAGTGTCATATCCTGAACACTCGTTAGGGAGGGTCCCAACCCTCTGCAGAGGTGGAGTCAGTATATTCTATAGCCCCAGCCAACTGAGCAATTCACAGAGTTGAATGAGAAGATTTTTATTTCAGATAATTTAGTTTAGCATAAGTACACAGTTTAAATGTCAAAACAGTTCTATTTCAAGCAATTCAGTTTAGCAGAAACACTCACATCAAATGTCAAAACTGTTATATTTCAAGTAATTCAGTTTAGCATAAGTACACAGTTTAGATGCAATTCAGTAAACTCTTGAAACCACAGTTAAGTTCTATTTGACCCATAAATAAGACCCAATCAGGTGCTACCACTCCAGGCCAGAGTGGATCTAGGAGTGATGGCAATGAAAGGGTACTCTGCGTTCACCAAAGCTCCAGCAATACTGGAACCACAGAATCAGATTTAGTGTCACATCCAGTACATTCCTTGGGAGATTCTTAACCCTTTGCAGAGATGCAGTTAGTGTTTTCTACAGCCCCAGCCAACTCAGCAATAACTAGAAGGAGAAAAATAGATTTTTACCTTTCCCAATTCATTAGTGTGAAATGAATCCAAACAGACTCAGAATTTGAGGTATGAATGATTATCTATGGAAGAGAGTTACTCACCTGCCATTCGTTCATCAACTTGCCTTTCTCCATCATCAGAATAACGAGCAAAGTCAAGAGAATCCAAAGTGTGAACACTTGATGTCCTTTCTGTAAAAATAAAACCAGTGCTTTACAAATTATATAATTTCTTCCTTGCATAAATTTCTGCATGTTTGTTCAAAGCAGATAATGTTTTCCTGACAAATGACAGTTGTTAAAATTCATATATAATCCATACAGTGATGGCACTGAATGTTTGACTCTGGCAGCAAGACTCATATTAAGTACCACAAAACCAAATCCCTGGAAGGATTATAGTTAAACAAGCCTCAGAGAACAAGATATGTTTTCAAGTATTTGAATATGCAATAATCAAGTACCTGTTTTATCATAAATAGAAAAAGAATGGTATGAGTGAGTTTCATGGGGTTGATGCACATCCCAAATGACAAAAAGATTATTTTAACCATTCTTAATTTTCTGTTCTTATTTCATCATAATTTGAGTTGCTTTTTATTATTACTCAGACTGTCAGTCTACAACAATGAGTATATAGTGTCAATCTGAAATAAATGGAAAAGCTAGACTCAAGATTTAAATTTATATTCATTTTAACTCAGCAACTCCACCTATTGTTCTATCAAGGGAAATACCAAAGCTAATCCTTAAATTCACTCTTTCCTGATCATTTTGCTTTATAATTGATACTGTTTTTACATATAGGAGTAACAATCCCTTTATTTTAGAGTGAAAAGCATCAATTAAAAATTAAAAATAACCTCCATGTGAGACAAACTCATCCCTTTTTACTACAGGAAGACTTCCAATGTTTATGGTATGTGATTGCTATAGATGTGTAGCAATGAAAAGCAACCAAAATTAAATTTTAAAAAATATCATTATTATTACTAGTATTTTCTTTCATCTTTTAATTTTAGTCACCTTATTTATCAGAACTTACACAAATCCTTGCTTCTATGACAACAAGGAACATTGCATTATCAACTAGGCAAACAGTTTGAATTTCACCAAGAGTTTATCCTTTCTTATTTTTGCTATGCACTGTCATTTGTTGAATTACTAAATCTCATGAGCTGCAATAAAAAGCAACTGAAATTAAGAAATGAAAGAAAATACTTATCAAAATTATCAATAATGATTGCATTGAACCAAATAACCAAATAAGCTCCAAATGAGACTAACTCATTTCTTTTAACACTGGAATCTTTCCTATATAATTAAGGTACCAGAGTTTTAAGGAAATTCACTGCAATAGGCTCAGTAGTTGTAATGAAAATGTAGTATTAAATTTGACCATGTCCTCTCTTAGCTTGCCTTCATGCAAAAATTGCACTCTTCCGCTGGATTTTTGACTTTATATTCACTAACCCCACTCATATAATGCCTCTCATTTCTGGTCTGCACTCTAATAGAAAAAGACTCACTTTCAGATGCCACTCTTTCTCCGGTCACAAGGTAAAAGTGAGGTTCCGTTCTTTTTATTTAAACTACAGGAAGCAACCAAACTTAAATTGAAAGAAATACAACTATTATTAATTTTGTCTAGTATTTTCTTTCATCTTTTAATCTTAGTTACTTTTTTTAATCACAACTTGCTCGGTTGTTATTTCTACAACTGGAAGGAACATCTAAAACAATGATAAAGGATAAGCTCTCAACGGGACTTGAACTTATATGTTTTGCCTTGGGGAAGCCTGGTTATCTACTTAAACTGCTTAATTAATTAGTCTATGAGAGTAATTGCTATCACAGAAAGTTTGAGTCTCAATGAGTGTTGAAATTCACTTTAGTCAGAACTAGTTAATACCTACAGACTCTAATAACAGTGGGCCAGAGGTTATCTGCCCAAAACCTTTTCTTGTAGGAGTAAATTGCTTGCCCTTAGACTTTTGGGGTTTTTTAGTTGTTGTTGTTATTTATTTTTATAAATGAAACACCTCATGTGTTTGATAGCAGTCCTGATGTGTTGCTTCATTATTTGATTGGAAGTTATCTTGTGTCTAAATGACTAACTGCGCATGCCAGAGAGAAAAAGATATGTCTCCTTCTTTTTAAGGGTTTAAGTCAACAAATTCCGAACAAAAGGTTATGGACCCAGAAAGCGCGTGCCCAGGAAGCACGAGTCACATCGAGCACATTTTTTCTGCTATCTTTAATTTGTCATTCTTGGAAGAAGTTTTTGTGTCGTTTATGATTCAAATATCTTTTATATTATTTATAATTGAAATATTCTTGAATATAGCGATGGAGACAAAACTTGTTAATCTTGTACCACTGAATGGGAGAAATTATGCTACTTGGTACAATGCAAAATGGCATAAATAAGAGATGGTGTTTGGAACATTGTTAATGGAACAGAAATTGTTCCCGATTCTAGAACAGAAATGGGATTACATGCAAAGTATTTATTGAGCAAAGATTGTGCATTGGTGACGATTTTACCCTCTCTAGAACTATCACTTTTGTACCTAATTGGGGATCCAGATGATCCGGGAGTAGTATGGAAAAAATTAGCTGACCAGTTTCAGAAAATGTGGGCTAACAAACTAGCATTAAGGAGGAGATTATATTCTCTTAAATTGAAGGAAGGTGATTCTGTTCATAATCACATAAAATTGATGACAGAAACATTCGATGAGTTATCTGTTATCAGCGATTCCCTTAATGAGGACGATAGAGTAGTACATCTCCTAGCTAGCCTTCCTGAATCTTATGATATGTTAGTGACAACACTTGAAGCAAGTCAAGATGTACCTAAATGGGCTCTAGTCACAGAACGACTGCTATATGGGGAAAAAAAAATGAGAGAAAAACAAACTGGTGGTGCTGAGTCAAAAGCCATGACATCAAAACACCATATCAACAAAAAAGGAACCAAAATGTTTTCAATGTGGTAAATTTGGACATCTGAAATGTAACTATCATCTACTCGGAGAAGACACTAAAGAAAGTGTAAAAAGGGACTATCCAAAGAAGAAAGCTTTCTTAAAGAAAAAAACAAAAGTAGAGCCTAGTTGTTCTAAAAACAAACATGTAGTTGGATTGTTTGCTCACCATGCATTAACAACCAATAATAATGAAAAGAGCTCATGGATCGTGGACTCTGGAGCGACATGTCATATGTGCCATGATATTGATAAGTTTATCAATATGAAAAAATTAGATAAAGCTGAGGATATAACCCTCGGTGATGGACACTCAGTTAAAGCATTTGGGATAGGGACTGTTGATTTACATGTGAGAGTGTCTGATGAAAAACAACAAAGATGTAGATTATTTGAGACACTATATGTTCCCAAGTTATCTTTCAACTTGCTTAGTATGTCTAAGGCTACCAGATCTGGAAAATTGTTTACATTCACAGAGTCATGTTGTCATCTTCTGGATGAAAAACAGAATGTAGTAGCTACAGGTTCAAAAGTTGGTAACATGTACAACTTGAACTCTATTGATGAACAGGGAACAACCCATGCAGCAACTATATGCTCAAGTGGTGACACAAAGGAGATTTGGCATCAACATTTTGGTCATCTTGGAATGAAGAATTTACAGAAGCTAGCAACAGATCAACTAGTAAATGGACTTGACTATGATGTAACAGAGGACATAAAATTTTGTGAGCCATGTGTGGATGGAAAACATCACCGTTCTTCATTTCCAAAATCTGGTGGTAGGCGAGCCACAAAACTGCTCAAAATTGTGCACAGTGATGTTTGTGGAAGATTAGAGGCAAAATCACTCAGTGGAGTAGAATATTTTGTCACATTTATTGATGATAAATCAAGATATGTATGGATATTGTGACAGCCATCGGCCATGGTAGGGTTAAAATGTAGGAAACCAAGGACTACTATAAGGACCAGAAGGAAGGCAGGTGATTGGCGGGTTTTCGAGCCCTAGCAACAGTGAAGGACCAACCGAGAAGGGGCAAAGGTCTTGACCCAGATAGGGAAAAGACATGTGATTGGTCGAGGCAGGGAGGACGTTTTACCGCCAAAAAGAACGAAAGCCAAAAAGTCAGTTCCGAGCTTCGCCAAGGAAGAGAAAGGTCGCCTTTTCACGTGGTCCGGTGGAAGGTGAAATTCTAGTGACAGAATGGCCTAATAGAAGCCGTCAACTCCGTTGGGTAAGAAACTGAGGCTTCAACGTAAAAGAAAAAAAAAAACTGGTGCGTTGCGACTTGTTAATAAGAAATTGATGAATATAAGAAAAAAAAATAACAAAAGAAAGGAAAGAAAAAAGGTTAGTCAAAAATTTTATTACAAATAATATACGTAACCCAAATAAACGACTGTATCAAGAATATCCAAAGAAACATTTTTGTAGTTGTTCATTAGCAGCTAGTTTCGGCGGAAAACATATTTGTTTAAAATTGTATATTCACTTTAAAGATGAAGAGGAGAGACTTTTGTTCTTCGCTAAAAGAAGGGAAAGAAAGAAAAAAAATAAGTAAACTAATATGAGAAAGAACGAGTAGGTTCCCTCCCTTTAATTGTAAAGGGCACAAGAAGGTACAGGTGTAATTTTAAGACGAGTTGAAAAAAGAAAAAAAGAAAAAAAAGGAGAACTTTGTCTTATTGGAAGGATATAGTCAAACACTATTGAAAGCGACTTGCCCTCCACATCTCTGTATTTTTTTTTGTATTTGTTTTGCTTTGTGTTCTTCTGTTATAATTGTGCTTTCGTCAAAATAAAATATGTAAGAAAGATACATATATAAAGAAAAGAAAAAAAACAACCACGCGTCATATTGTTTGTCCGGTACGGAACTCTTCATGTGTTCATTTATATCACGTCGACCTCTTTACCCTTGACACATCCTCATTCGTCCGTATCTCGAAAAATTAAACCTATACGCAAGCTTTATACTTAACTAGTTATATGGGCTTTCAAAGCTATCAATAAAATATAACTAGTTACGGAGAATATTTAGAGCTTGGGTGGTACGGTACGGTCATTGGAGATTCTCCCCGACGTCCCAGGATAATGTAACCTTGGAACAAAGATACAGTAACCGTCACATGGGACTTCGTTCGGAAAATTTTTGGATTTAAAAAAAAAAAAAAAAAAGATCTAAAAAGAAATAAAAATACATGTGAGAAATCTCCGGGCTTCTAGACAACGAGGGGGCTCGTTAGCCACAAAAAAATCCATAAAATTAAACGAGAATGGACGGAATAGAGGACTTCCTGAGAGAACCGGCGTTGGAGAAATTGGAAGCGTTGAGGAAGAGTTCACTGCTAGAAATCGGTGAAAAACTTGAACTGGAAACCAGAAAAGCGATGAGGAAAGAAAAATTAGTTAGAATCATCTCAGAGCACATGGTGGACGAACAAATATTTGAAGCGGAGATACTGGACAGGTTACCGACCGAATCGACCAACCTCACAGCAGAACAGATTGAACTAGAAAAATATAAGCTGCAAACCAGACTAGAACTGGAAAAAGCGAAAATGGAGCAAGAAATTAGGTTACGGGAAATTAGGCTAACAGAAAAAAGACAAGAACCAGACCGCAAAGGATTTGACTTGGCGAAACAAGTCAGGCTAGTGCCAAAATTTGTTGAAAGTGAACAGGGGACAGAAGAGGTTGAATGTGAAAACATCAGCAGTGATGATGATGAGAACTCACAAGAGGCCACAGAAGCCCGAAGATCACCAAGGATTAGAAAAGCTCCAGATCAGTATGATGAATGGGTATACATTGCTCACAGATTGGATGACCCATTAACAGTAAAAGAAGCACTTTCCAGTCCTGAGAAAAGGGAATGGATGAAAGCAATGGAAAGTGAAATAAATTCACTAACTACTAATAAAGAATGGGATCTTGCTGAATAACCCTGTGGACGAAAAGCTATTGGAAGTAAGTGCGTGTTCAAAAGAAAATATGATAGTGGTGGAAACATGAAACAGCACAAAGCTCAACTCGTAGCTCAAGGTTTTCTTCAAAAACATGGAGTTGATTACAATTAGACCTTTTGTCCAGTTGTAAGGTTTGAATCAGTTCGAACTGTTATAGCATTGGCAGCTAAACATGATCTCAAACTACATCAGTTGGACATAACCACGGGATTTTTGAATGGTGAGTTAAATGAAGACATCTATATGAAGCAGCCGGAAGGATTTGAAGTCAAAGGCAAAGAGCATCTGGTCTGCAAACTGAATCAAAGCCTATATGGTTTGAAACAGTCGCCAAGATATTGGAATGAAGCCCTTAACAGTCAGCTGAAGAAGATGCATTTCAAACAGTTAGAAAATGATCCTTGTATCTACACACTAACTTCAGGAGGAGAGATCTTCATAGCAGCTGTCTATGTTTATATTATTCTGGCGAGCAAGTCTTTGACACGTATCCAAGAATTCATTAAAGGCATCTTAGAAAGTCTTGACATCAGGGATATGGGAAAACGCCATTAATTCTCGAGTGTCAAAATTGCTTATCCAGGGTCAGGAAAGATCTGGATTGGACAACCAGCATATACAGCAGAAGTCTTGAAAAGATTTCAAATGGAAAATTCCAAATTGTATCAGTCGGCAATTAGAAGTCTATTATATCTTTCAACAAGAACAAGACCCAATATTGCCTATGCTGTCAGTAATGTAGCCAGATTGTGTTCCAAGCCTACTATGGAACACTGGAAGTTCATTAAACACATCATGCGTGATCTAAATGGTACACGGAACTATGGGTTGCTGTATGACAAGGAGAAGGTGACGGATTTCATTGGATATTCTGATGCAGACTGGGCTGGTGATTTGGATGACCGCAGGTCAACTTCAGGCTACCTATTTAAATTGAGTGGAGCTGCTGTCAGTTGGAGAAGCAAAAATAATCTTGTGTGGCATTATCTACAGCTGAAGTAGAATACATGGCATTGGCAAGTGCAGCTCAAGAAGCTGTATGAATGCAACATCTTCAAAATGATCTCAATGAAGCCTCAGTTAAATCAACACTCATATATGAGGATAAACAATCCACAATATGCATGATGAAAAATCCACAATATCATGGACAAGCAAAACATATTGACATTAAGTTCCATTATATCCGTGAACAAGTTGAAAAGAAAGCTATTCAACTTGAATATTGTGAAAGCAAGAACATGGTTGCTGATATGTTGACAAAAGCACTTCTGAGCTCACAAATTGTGAAGCTCAGAAAATTGTTAGGTATTAGAGAAATTATTGAACAATCTGAATGCAAATGAGGAGGAGTGTTGAAATTCACTTTAGTCAGAACTAGTTAATACCTACAGACTCTAATAACAGTGGCCCAGGGGTTATCTGCCCAAAACCATTTTTTTGTAGGGGCAAGTTACCTGCCCTTAGATTTTTTATTTTTTTTTAGTTATTGTTGTTATAAAAATAAATGAAACACCTTGTGTGTTGATAGCAGTCCTGATGTGTTGCTTCATTATTTGATTGGAAATTATTTCATGTCTAAATGACTAACTCCGCTTGCCAGAGAGAAAAAGGTATGTTTCCTTTTTAAGGGTTTAAGTCAACAAATTCCCAACAATGAGAGACTTATTATAGTCTCCATATTCTGTTCTTAGAAAAAACTATCCAACAATATTTCATCTAAAAATTTTTTAAAAATAAAATGAAACAGAAATTAAGAATAGTTAACAATACTTTATCTAATAAACAAATATGAGATTACTTTCTTTTTTACTGTGTATTTATTGATATTTCTAATTACTTTCATGTTCATCTTTTATCCCATTTTTATTTTCAAGATTATACCATGGTAGTTTAGGTTAAAAATACAATAAGGGTAACCTGAAAACTCACCTTTTTAAGGCTTTATTTTTCCAATACAGGTATTGTTGGAGAATGAGAAAAACCTGGCCCATTTACCAAAACTTTTTCATTCCCTATTGATATCTGCATCAGAAAAAAAAGGTCTAAAAAGGTTTGGTTTCAAGTTACTCTAACTATGCTTTTAACCTGGACTAATAGGGGATTTTTGTCAAGATTATGAAAACTATTCAGTATATAATGATATTTTAAATAGTTTCAATAAGCCATGGACAATAAGTTTAATGATAGCAAAATGTTTAAAATGACCTTCATAGAGGTTCAGATATTTTTGTATATTTGTTGGGTTTTATTGCATATAAACCTTTGTAGATTATTTAATGCTCTGTTTATAAGTTGATTTCAATAACGTCACTGACTCAGACAATTCTGTTGTACGTTTGTCTACGCAACACACCTTTTTTGAACTCAATCGCCCGTTCCCTCCATGGCTCGTTTTATACACCTCGCATAGTCCCATTTACATAGGAATGCGGAGAGTCTGCATTACGCGAGATAGTACAAAAGCGACTGTGTGTCACCATTTTAGCTTTTTTTTTTTGTTAAGCGACTGAACCATACAAAACGTGCCCACACGCTAGTCAGGTAAGTCACGATTTTCCCTACACTCCCCCTCCCCGATCTCATGATCACAAACAGGGCAGTGGGGTAGCTTTCGTCTTTGTCCGGTACTTCTTCGAAGAGGAATCACGCAGGCTTCACCCTCATGCGTACTCTCATCTGCGGTTCGAGTTTCAATAGACACTTCATCAGTTGGGAGGCTACTGGCATCGGAATCACTGTTGAGTGGATTCGAATTCAGATAGATTAAACACTCACTATCCTCAGAATCGCTTTCACCACTCGATGATAATTGCATCTGTATTACTGTTCGGAGGTCTTTAACAGGATGAGGCACCCCACCAATTTTCACAGACTGCGGGCTGATCACTTTAGTAATGCGACCAGTGCTATATTTTGTTGTGCACTTGCCGCGTGGATTTTTAACCCAAACCACGTCTCCTTTTTCATACTTCCCTCTAGTCACCTCTGGTTCAGGGAGCGGGTTATCTTCAACACCTTTTATTCAGACATGGAATCTATGCAGCACGTCAGCCGGCACGGTGCAAGGTGAAACGTCATCCTTTGGGGTGACGTCGTGCAAATAGACCACCTCCAATATTGAACATTTCGATAATCTTAACGGTCCTATGACTTCTTTCTACACTTCCGTTTCCACTTGGTGAGTAGGCAAATCAAAACCGCAGATCCACGCCCCAATTCATCGCAAATTCTCCAAAGTCTTTACTAGTGAATGCAGTGTCGTTGTCAGTCAGTATTTCCATCGGTGGGCCTCGCTCGAGGAAAACATTCTACAACTGTCAGAAGATAGTGGGCGTATCTTGTTAGCACAGTGGCTGCCATATTGCAAATCTAGAGGGGCCACAGTCGATAATAGTTAGAAAATTCTCACCATTGTGGTGGGTTATGTCCATCACTAATCTGTTCCAGTTGTCCTTCACACAGAGTTTTCTTTTTTTCCAGCAAACAGGAGCCAGATCTATCGATCGACAGGTTTCACAGGCTTTCACAACAGATTTAGCAGTTTCTTTGAACACTTGTGGGTCAACCAACCTGGCTAAGTATAAAGTCCGCTTTGTACCCGGATGTCCACTTTAATGATGGATGTCAGCCACCTGGTCCTCGTCCAGTCATCTTCCCACCATTGAGCAACTCTCGAGCACCAGGTCTTTTCCTTCCTTGAGCAAATCCATCCACCTGTGCGGCACTCTGGTGAGACTATCTACATGGTTCTGACAAGACTTCACGAGTTTCATGTCGATGGTCAGTCCATATTCTTTCACCAGCAATCGCAAGGTTCCTAACCGTCGCCTGACTAGCATCTTGCAAGCTGCCCTTGTATTCACACATACTTTTCCAGTTAAAGTGACAGAAATCCACCGGTGCTCACACACCAAATCAGTGACCAAGTGTAACACTGTCACCTCCCACTGAAGGGCCAAATTGACTCTTTTGAGGCCCACGTCGAGTTCAGCTAGATTCATTAGTTGGATGTAGCCAACACGCATCCTCAATGACCGTCCAATTCATTTCCAATGCCACTCCTGTAGCTACAGAATTCGCATCCACCCAGACTGTAATTTCTTTACCATTCATACACCAGTTTCCCCCAACAGGATCTGCTTCTCATACTCTGGCCAAAGTCTCTGCCAATATGTGACAGAGAGAAGCGTTTTTGATGCTATCATCCCAGCCCTTTGTTACTACAGTTGCCACGTGCTTGATAAATGCAACTGCCACCCTGAGCCATCCACATATGGAGAAGTGACCAACAAGTTTTCCCCGCAGAGAGAAAATATGCACTGATGGGTTAATCCATCAGGGATTTCCGGGATTTAACTTCCTCATTTCCATCGGAGAGTGCCATCCTTTTCCCAGACTGGCAAGCCAAGAACTCTAGCTCCGTCTCTCAGTCACAGCGGATCCTTTGAAACCAAACCATAGTCCAAAAAATATTGTTGTATGCGCAATGCAGGAACTAGCCTTTCATTAATTAAATTGTCATCCACATACACTGATGTGGCACTTTTGATCATATGGTCTTGAGATACGATAGCGTCTATAACAGACTTCATGTGACACCACATTCAGTCCAAATCCCAACCTTGTAAAACAAAAGTGCTGTCTCCTTGTTGTCCAGAGCGGGCGTAAAAGGCAATAGGAAACTTATTCTTGTATCAATTCGACAAAGAACGCTATTGTTGGTTTCAGGGCGTATTGAGTCGAGCGCTTTCTCCCTCTCTCTCGGTAGCTGTTCCTTCTCTCTCGCTTTCTCCCTAGTTCTCCTTCCTTCCTTCCTTCTCTCTCTCCTTCTGGTTCTCGCCTGCCTTCCTTCCTTCCTTCATTGAGTTGTAACGCGTTCGTCGGACAAATGCACTTTGAACACTGCTCCCTTTCAGCCGTTACCATGCGTATTTGTATGTTCGTGAGCTCTCGCACTAATTTGCATATGTGTACATTACCTCTCGCTGGTTCGAGATCTCTCCTCGTCAAATATGCTCGCGGCAGCCATATCGGTTTCCCTTCTACAAGCCAGACACGTTCGTGCGTGCTTCGAATGCCCAGGTACGTTACCTTCACACTCCTCCCTGATTTGGGAATCACACAATGTACAGCGTGGAGCAGGTCTTTTGAGTCTGCTGCTTCGTCTGAGCGGAACGCTCTCGACTACGTCGTCCTCCTCGGACGTGCCTCCAGGCCCACGTTGACCACGGTCGCTGTGGTCACTTTCAGATGCTGCTGGATCCTCCCGCGGTAAATGTCACTTCGTCTTCAGAGGAAGCGCTGCTGCAATAAGTGGCGTCTGCTCCTCGCACTAGACGAACATCCTTTATGTGGCGAGGTGTCCCGTCAACAAGGACCGAATGGGGGCCGTACACACCCGTAATTGTTCCCTTTCCGAACTGGGTTGTACATCGCCCATGAGGGATTTTCACCCAAACATTATCCCCTACCTTGTACCTGTTGAGTCCGGCATCCTCCGGTGGTAACCTGACATCAACACCTCTTATACGGGCTGTATATGAGTATATTAGGTTTGCTGGTGCAGTTGACGCCGACACATCGTCTATGGGAGTCACATTGTATCAGTATACAGCCTCCATCACCGAGCACCGTGTTCTTGCGGCAATGCGCTTTATTGTACGGTGAGATCTCTCCACAATCCCGTTGCCAGCCAGTACGTATGCGCATCGGAATCTCATCCGAACGCCCCAGCGCTCGGCGAATCTAGAGAACGCCTCTCCGCTAAAGGTCGTGGCGTTATCTGTGAGAAGCTCAACAGGCGCCTCCCTCTCACAAAATACGGTCTCCAACTGCCGAACAATGCTGGCAGCATCTTGGCATGATAACGGCCTCCAAATAGCAAACCGACTGGGTCCACAGTCGATTAAGGTTAGGTAATGACGACCTCCAAGGTGAGTCACATCCATTCCAACCCTCCTCCAGTTCTTGCATACGTCCAGTCTACCTGCTTTCCAACTCACCGGGGCTGGATCTATAGACTGACACTCTTCGCATTCTCTAACTACCTCCCGAACAGCTGCCTTAGAGACCTCAGGACTCGCCAGTTTCACGAAGTAGAGTGTGCGCTTTACGCCAGGGTGCCCACAAGATCGGTGAATGGTCTGAATGCGAGCGAGATCCAGCTCACCCATAGATGCGGCGCATATTGGCTCGATGGGTTCCGCTTCTTTCCGAAGTGCATCCAGCCACCGTTGGGGCACTCTAGTGAGTGGATCGGCTCGGTTCGCCTGGGATTTAACGAGTGCCACGTCAATTGTCAGTCAATACTCCGCCGCTAATTCTTGGAGCGTACTCAGTCGCCGTCTTATTAACATCTCCGACGCCGCCTTAGTCCGCACCCTTGCTTTCCCGGACAGGGTGTCAGAAATGCACCGGTGCACGCAGGCCGAGTCTATCCGCAGGTGAATCACACTTGCCTTCCAGTGCAGCGCCAGATTAATGCCCCTCAACACTGCGTCAAGCTCCGCCAGGTTGATGTGCTTATCTGCGTGCACCGGTCGTAGCCAACTTGCGTCTTCAATGATGGCTCCGTCATATTCAATAGCCACCCCGGTGGCCAGGGAGCTGGCATCCACCCACACAGTGACTTCCTGACCATCTGCGCACCAGTCACCGTGTGCTGGATCAGTTTGTGACGATCTCATCATAATTTCGTCAAGCATCCGACGCAACATGGGGTCTCGTGTTTCGTCGTCCCATCCGGTTGTCACAGCGTTAGCTCTCCGTTTCACAAACGCAGCTGCAACACGGAGCCAGCCGCACACTGGAAAATGCCCGGTCAGCCGCCCACACACAGAAAAGATGGCACGACGCATAAGTACATTGGGAACCTTCGGACGCTCGCCGTCGCGTCGCCATCTAAGCTTACCGCGCTCCTCCCAGACGTATACGCCCAACACTCGAGCGCCACTACTTAGTTGTTCCGGACTCTTACAAGTCAGCCCAAATCGTTCAAGATGTGTCTTCACTTGCGCTGCCGAACACACACTTTCGTCATCGACATACGAAGAGGTAGCGCGACTGACGGTTTCATCTTGCCCGATCACAGCTTTTACAATGGACCGCATAATCTGGGGAGCTACATTGAGCCCGAACCCCAAGCGGGTGAGTCAGTACCTCTGCCCTTTAATTTTCACCGTTTGGAACGGCCACAGTGACTTGTCAACGTGGATCTGCAGATATGCCCGGCGTAGGTCCACTATGGCGGCTTTTGGCCCCTGCTGTCGCCATTCCCGCATGGTTTGAGCACATACGTCTGCATTCGCCGTATACGCGTTCACGTACTCATTCAACTCGCGATAGTCCATAACTGGCCGGACCTGCTTACTTTCCTGTAATATGGCCATTAATGGTATCAGGCCTTTAGGAGGGCCAAGTTCGCTCTCCGGGTACGGAATCAGCCAACCGTTTTGAATCCAAGCCAGCAACTCCCGCTCATATTCATCTTGGAGTCGCTTAGGGGCAGGGTATTCTGAAAGCCTGTTTTTCAAAGACACAGGTGGCTGGTCACCGGACCATTTCCAAGATGCGGTCCATACGCGCTTGATCTCGTCGTATTCAGCGTGAAAATCAGGCTCGTCGAGGGTAATAGCAGCACACATCAGTCTTTCACGCTGAGGAAATTTCACTTCGCCGGTGGCAGACATAGTCATTCCACCAAGTTGTCTGATCGCATTTAGCCCGAGTAGCAGATCATATCCAAACAGCACCTCATCTACAACCAGGGCTCATACGGCGACTGAAGGTCCATTGCCGATGCCAATTTGGACCACGCTCTCTCCACAACACATTGACGAGTTCCCTCCTACCACCATCAAGGGGACTTGCTTTTTCTTCCACGTCTGACAGCATGGTTTGTGAACTAGGGTTTGCGTACAGCCTGTATCCACCAGGGCAGTTCGTCGTATTCCGTCAATCTGCACACTGACTACAGGCAGAGCGCCATTCATACGAGGTCTGGGGGAGAGACTGGCGCTGAAGACTCGTCCCCTCGCTCGTTTCCCGGACAATTTCGTGCAACGTGGCCCTGTCGATTGCACCGATAACAAATGAGACTCTTTGGGGACCTGGGACTTCCGCGCCGCCTAGGACAATCTCGAGCCATGTGGTTAGGTTCTTGACACACATAGCATCTCCTTAAAGCTGTGACTCCCTTCTCCTGACGTCCCGGTAGTTGAGCTGCTGCGGCTGCCGATTCTGTGCCCGCGAGCCTGTCCTTCAATATTGCTCGGGCACGGGCCAATATTTCAGATATCGGCAAATCGTCTACTCGGGTAGTGGCCTGGAGAAGATTCTCCGCATGCTCCGGCAACCCAGCTATGAATGCGCAGACCAGACCTCTCTCCGTCATACCTCCGAACTGAGTCGCAAGCTTGCGTAGCTCCGCCAAATAGACATCCACCGTTTCTCCTGGACACCAACGGCGCGCCGCAAACTGCTTATACGCCGTTACAGGACTGAGAGCAAATGCTGTGTAAAGAACATCTTTTATACAGGCAAAGTCAGCCCTCTTCTCCTCACTCAGCTGCTGATACACTGCGTATGCGCCCCCCGAGAGGCGCATCGGCACCACACATTCGATATGTTTTACCCCGCTCAACCGGCACACCAACTCTGCCTTCTCCACCCATTCAACCACCGATTGCCCAGCATCGGTCCCGTCAAAAAAGGGGATTAGTTTTGGATCAAAGGCCAGGATTGCCGAAATAGCTTGTTGTCCAGAGCGGGCGTAAAAGGCAAGAGGAAACTGATTCTTGTATCAATTCAACAGAGAACACTATTGTTGGTTTCAGGGCGTATTGAGTCGAGCGCTTTCTCCTTCTCTCTCGCTTTCTCCCTAGTTCTCCTTCCTTCCTTCCTTCTCTCTCTCCTTCTGGTTCTCGCCTGCCTTCCTTCCTTCTTTCGTTGAGTTGTAACGTGTTCGTCGGGCAAATGCACTTAGAACACTGCTCCCTTTCAGCCGTTACCGTGCGTATTTGTATGTTCGTGAGCTCTCGCACTAATTTGCATACGTGTACATTACCTCTCACTGGTTCGAGATCTCCCCTCGTCAAATATGCTCGCGGCAGCCATATCGGTTTCCCTTCTACAAGCCAGACACGTTTGTGCGCGCTTCGAATGCCCAGGTACGTTACCTTCACACTCCTAAAAATGACTGTTTGAAACGGCTATAGCGCCTTGTCGACGTGGATTTGAAAATATACATTTCATAGATCTAGAAGCGACACATTGACTCCTCATCACCACCACTCTATTAGTTCCTACACGCACACTTCTGCATTCAATTCCCGGTAGTCAAGCACTGGATGCACCTTCTGCTTCTGCACAACCGCCATTAAGGGAATTAGACCCTTGGGTGGGCCAAGTTCTTCTGAATATGGCAACAGCTATCCATTCCACTGCCACTGTAGGATCACGTTCTCATAGGCATCCCTGGCATGACAAGGCATCATATATTCTTGCACACTATAACTCAGTTCGCTGGGAGAGTGACCACTCACCCATTTCCATGACGCAGTCCATTCTTTGTTACTGCAATCATATGTTACGCTAAAGTCAGGCTCATCGATAGAGATGGCAGCACATCTGTTCAGGCCTCCAAAACGTACTTCGCCTGATTCCGTCATGTAAACACCACCGAGTTCCTTGATCACCTTGATCCCCAACAGTAGATCGAAGCCCAACTGCTGTTTATCTACAACCAATGCTTCAATGTCGACAGCAGGAACTTGGCCAACCTCCACTTTTATTTCGCCGTATCCTCTAAAATTCATGTCCTTCCGTCAGCTGTTAGGACTCCTGCTGATTTCCGCTTCCAAAAGCGACACACAGCTTTACTCACCAACGTCTGGGAGCACCCGGAATTGATCAACACCGTCCACTCTTGTCCATCAATATACACTCTCATGCAGGGGAGTTTCTTAGTGTTCAGTCGATCGGGGAGGAGACTAATGCTGATGCCTCCTCCCCTTTGGCGTTTCCCTGGCACTGCAATGCTATATGTCCAAGGCCACTGCATCTGAAGCAGCGTATCTCACGACGAACCTTGTACATCCGACTATTCGGCCTCTCTTGGCAATCCTGTAAGCAGTCCTTCGCCATGTGGTTGGGACCACCACACCTGTAGCAGGCAAATTTTCTATCGTCATTGCGCACCTTTGATTCTGAAGGTGTTCGTCTGGCGGAGGCGATGGCCAATTCTATGGGGCCTTCATTGTCAGTCATGACAGCTCTCACTCTGGTTAATAACTGTTCCACACTCATCATTTTCATCCTGGGTGAGGCACATAGTAAATGTCTAATGTTTTGTGATAGTCCAGAAATGAATGCGGATGTTAACCAACATTCGGGTAACGGTCCCCCAAACAACCAGGCCAGTTGTCGCAGCTCAGCAAAAAAACTCAACAACCGTCTCATCTGGGTGAAGTTGTCGAGTGACAAACTGGTCATATGCATTAAATGCATCAGTAGCATATGCCATTATAAGGGCCTGCTTGATCTGTTCTGCATCTGCTTTCTGTTTCACACTAAGTTGCCTGTATATGGCTAAAGGTCCACCTCGCAATCTCAATGGCAGGACGCGCTCAACATTCTTCATAGTGCAAAGCTCACACATTTTCAACCCACTCAATAATGGGCATATCAGTCACAGCATCACTAAACTCCGGAATCAGCCGGACGTCAAATAAAACATCTTGTCCTCCATCGCCAAAAGGTAGTATATTGCCGAAATAGCTTCTGTTTATAAGTTGATTTCAATAACGTCACTAACTCAGACAATCCTGTTGCACATGTCTGCCTATGCAACACACCTTTTTCGAACTCAATTGCCCGTTCCCTCCACGGCTCTTTTCATACACCTGAAATAGTCTCATTTACATAGGAATGCTGGGAGTCTGCGTTACTTACACAAGATAATCAAATACATTTTAGCTTCTTTTTGTTAAGCGACTAAACCATACAAAACGTGCCCACATGCCTGACTAGCATGTCATGTCATGTAAGTCATGATTTTCCCTACAAATGCCAAATTCATTTTATACAAATAATCAATTCTATTTCAAACAATTTAGTTTAGCATGAGTACACAGATTAATTATCAAAAACATTTCTATTTCAAGCTATTCAGTCAAGTGAAACAGTTCTAATTCAAACAATTCAGTTTAGTATATGTATACTTTTTGTTTACACACAGTTAAACGTCAAAACAGTTCTATTTCAAACAATTCAGTTTAGCATAAGTACACAATTTAGTTCTGTTCGACCCATAGATAGGAGCCTATCAGGTGCAACCACTCAGGGGCCAGTGTTGACCTGGAAGCGATAACAATAAAGGGGTACTATGCATTCCCCAAAGCTCCAGCATTATTGGAACCTCACCATCAGATTGTTTAGTATCATATCTAGAACACTCATTGGATGGGGTGGGGGGTCTTACCCCTCTGCAAAGAAGCAGTCAGTACATTCTTCAGCCCCAGGCAACTTTATTTTTGCATTCTTTTAAATATAACAGCTACTTAAAACATCAATCTTCTATTAGATGATGGCCAGATTAATAGGAGGTCAATGGTGCATTTAAGTAACAAAAGTCAACCTGTTGACCACAGGTATTACTTCAGGTTAACAGATACTCTTAACTGAAACATATATTTATTGATACATTATCATTCATGCTTGCTGTCAGTTTGTATCAAGAAAAGTCTCAACCTGAGGCAAATCTCAAAGTCTAATAAAAAAATTCTTAAATTAAAAATAAAAGCTTAAAATTTTATTAAGCTATCATTTTGTAATCAGGAAAAGTTTTAATGTGAAGTGAATGTAAGAATCTTATGAAAAATGCCTAAGAAATAAAAATAAAAGCCTAAAATTTTATGAAGCAATAAAAGTTAATAACAATTAAATAGCAAGTAGCATGTGATATATACAAGGATCATTAAATAAGTTTCCAGACTTTTTTCGTATGGGCACTTTTATCGATAGTACACACATGAAACTCTAGTCCTCTTCAAAGTTATCTCCTCCAGCTGCAATGCACTTGTTGTACCGTTCCAACAACTTCTGGAAGGCCTCACGGAAGTTCTCTTGTGTCTGCGTATCAATGACCTTCATCACAGCCTCTTTCATCTCAATTGTTTCATAACGACAGTGTCACGTGATGGCTCACGGAGACGAGGAGGTGGGAATGATACTCCCCCCCCCCGTTGAACTAACATTATCTAGCAGTCAAAAAGTGACCGTTATGAGAGAATGTGGGTCACACAGATGTTCGCACCTAAGTGACCTTGGGTCGCCGGACATCGGAAGGGGAAGGAGAAAATGAAGCCAAATGATTGGTGGGGGGACCCCAAACGGAAGTGGGGTTCCCTTCCCCTCAACGGAAGTAAATACAAAAAAAGCAGTTTTTGAGCAAGTCTGGTGGCAGACGGACGATAGCCATTTTACTCCGGGCTAAAGACAAAAAGACTGAGACACGAGGGACTCCAAAATCCTTCAAGCCAGCATTAAAAACAGTACAAAGTCTATTAGCCCGTGAAAGAAGAGAAATTCTCCAGTGGAACCCCGTCAAAAAAATAAGATAAGTAACTTTGGGACATTTTTCCGTTACACCCAAATTTTGTTACCACTCTCTCTCTCAATTTGGAAAAAGGATAAAAACCAGGACAAGACATTTATATTCATGGACTATCCTATTATATATCTTTGACATTTTGAACGTATATATAAATATATAACCGTAGTAAAGAACCTATGTATTTTCATTTTACCATGTGGTCTATGTTATTATTCCATGCTTTCCTTTCAGCTTCTATTCGCCTTACATTATCTTGCTTAGAACTGTCCTATTAATTCCTAAAGTATCACACGGGAAACCGGAGTTACCGACTACTACAACGACATTAATATTATTACAACTAAGACCTATAGGCCCGTATTCTTCTATTATCTAAGGGGAAGAAGTTTAGCGGCCTGGTGGGTGTGTGATAGTGTGAAATTTTGGACCCCTTTGCCAGCGGTGGCCAGTCTGGCCCTAAATTATTCCCTCACGTAATATGCCAGTTCTTATCTGCCTGAGAAAAGAACTCTGAACAGGACTTATTTCGGTAGTGGATCAAGTGCCAACCTGCCCCGTCTTCACACGTGCGAAAATAAAGTCCCGTTTAGGGATTTTAGTTTATTTCCCCGTCACAACAGCCTCTGAGCTTAGGGAATAACCAAAAGTCACAGGGAGCACGGTCTGGACTATAGGGAAGCTGAGGAACTGTCTTGATTGTCTTGGTCAAATAGTCTGTGATAAGGATGGAGTTATGGACTGGTGCATTGTCCTGGTGGAAATACCACTGACCCAATTTGAACAGTGCTGCCCTCTTCCGACTGAATCTCTAGCTGAACTCCCTTAAAACCTCAACATAGTAACCCTAACCCAAAACCTAACCCTTTGGCCAATCAACTCTGGTGTTCTGACATCCTTACTCCTCACACACCTCTCATCATCCCTCGCAGACTCCCTGCCTTCCTTGAATCTCTTATGCCACTCAAAAATTGATGCTCGATTCATGCAAGATGCTCCAAAAGCAGTCTGAAGCATTCCATAGGTTTCTGTGGCATTTCTTCCAAGTTTAAAACAGAATTTTATTGCATATCGTTCTTCTAAAGTGTCCTCACGTCCAGATTGCATTTTTGAAATTCAGCAGCTGTGATAATCAGGCTTTAATAGGGTGCATTCCAATTCCTGCTGTAGCTGTTCATTTGAACCTGAAATCATAAAAATTGGTCAGTCATCTCATAAGATGTATAGCAATAACATACTGAATTTTCAAGAGTCTATGACAATTCTAAATGCCCATACAAAAAAAGTCTGGAAACTAATTGAATGCACCACTTAAACTGGATTATGTAGTAATAGTAGCAAGGAACAATCCCTGACCTTAGCTAATAAAGATGGATTGATTTCAAAGTTTTTCTTCTTCTAGAATAGCAGCTTGATGAAGGATAATGAGCCAACTATTTTACCTCTATCTGGGAGAATAGATGGATTCATACTTTTCCCAAAATAATTGGTGATTACTGAAATACAAACAGCTTCATCCAAAATTTATACTTGGCTTGCTGGGTCCATTTTCTTTTCTATCAAGACTCTTAGATGACAAGAATAGTTTCCGTCATAAATGGCCAAATTATTTACATTACATATAGAGTAGCACTCATATTTTATAAAGGTTCAAGATGGTAGTCTCAGTTATGTTGGAGGGTTGAGAAGACAAATACTAGTTAACTGATATCCTTTCAACTCATTTGAGTTAACAAGGGCAAAAAGAAAACAAACAGAAAATAAGTTGGAAGAAAAGATACTAAGAGAAATTTTTCATGGGAGAGGAAAAATAGAAAGTTAGAGTGAAAAAGAGAAAGGTGTAGAAGATTAAGTAATGTCATCTACATAGTTATTATTCCTGAAAAAAAATCAGACTCATTTGAATTTCTGAGCTCATTTTTTTTTAGAAAATGAATTAAACCTTGTATTATGATAACTAATGAATTTCTAAATGAAATGTAATGAGACTACATTGCATGACACAAGAAAGAGAGAGAGAGAGAAACCAAGAAAGAAATACAAATAGATTTATTTGATTGGGTTTTATGACATTAACTCTTGTAGGTTATTTAATGCCAAATCCTGTTTATACTTATATTTTTTTTTTTTTTTTTTTTTTTTTTTTTTCATCATACAACGTGTGGAAGCACGTGCGATACCCTAGCCTCATCAGCCGCCATCCAGGGTGATAACACAGTTTCGGTAGCTTAAGGCGGTACTGCCACTCCTGGCGCTACCGAGCAGCTTTTGCCACCGAATAGGGTATTTAAAAAAAACCTATGTATACATAAGATCAACTAAAAGCGGACATTACATTAGACGTTCGTTCATCTTCATTTTGGTGCAGTTTGTGATTTAAAAAAGCGTTTACTTACGGCCGTTAGATGTCATAGCAACCGTTTCTTGATTTTGCGTAATTACACGAGAATGGTGGTTACATGTGTATAACATTCGTGTTGAAATCCTTTCTATATCCGTTATCGTTTCGATTCCTTTTCTTTCATTTATGCGTTACTGCCCAAAAGCACTCGAGACAAACGTTATATATAATTCCGCTAAAAGATATTATTTGTTGATCAATGGACCCTCAAGATGGGTGGTGAGTAAAAAGAAAGCTCGTGGTCTAAGTTAGTCCAGGTAGCTATCTGATTACCCTTGGGCCACTAAATTCTTGGCTTGCAAAAAATGTCTCCAGGACGCTGATGGTCAGCAATGGGCTTGTGAATACTGTGGGGGTAAACCGGACTCATAGGCCCATCAATCGATTTACATTCTCCGGCAGGAGAATTACGTTCTTCGCACCAGCGCGCCTTGTGGATTCGTGTTCCTCGCAAGCTGTTGAATTTTCTATCGCAATCACACGTTGTAGCCGGGTACATATCCAGATCGTTAGAAAGGATTTCAACACGAATGTTATACACGTGTAACCACCATTCTCGTGTAATTACGCAAAATCAAGAAACGGTTGCTATGACATCTAACGGCCGTAAGTAAACGCTTTTTTAAATCACAAACTGCACCAAAATGAAGATGAACGAACGTCTAATGTAATGTCCGCTTTTAGTTGATCTTATGTATACATAGGTTTTTTTTAAATACCCTATCCGGTGGCAAAAGCTGCTCGGTAGCGCCAGGAGTGGCAGTACCGCCTTAAGCTACCGAAACTGTGTTATCACCCTGGATGGCGGCTGATGAGGCTAGGGTATCGCACGTGCTTCCACACGTTGTATGATGAAAATTTGAACACTAAGACTCTCTGGAAAGCAAGATGACTCTTTGGAAAGACAAAGTGACTCTTCAGAAAGTTGGAGTGACATCCTGGAAAGACAGGAATTTTAACAAATATGGATAATACAATGTTTATACTTATATAATAAATATATATGAATAGTCTTTAAGTATCATTTTAGTGAATAGTAAATGAATAGTTTTTTGGTAACATTTTAAACAAAAAAGAGCTTGTTTGTTAGCACACAGTTAAATGGTTTCAAGTATTGCTATCAACATAAATAATTCTATTTAACACATCACTCAATAAGTCCCGGGCCTAACTAATAAAACAACTTCTAAGAAAAAATTTGACTTTATTCATCAACATAGTCTCCTTCTAAGATGATACACTGATTCCAACACTTCTCTAACAATTTGATGCCTTTTTTGTAGATCAATTTGTCTCAGTTTCCAATATCACTTCTTCATTGAGACCAAATCTCTTTCCTTGGAGTATTCTTTTGAGGGTCAGTAGCCACTGAGGGTCACATCTGGAGAATAGGATGGGTGCAGAAGTAATTCAAAGAGCAATTCAAGTAGTTTTGCCATCATTGCGATACAGTGTATTGTTTTGGTGATAGAGCGCTTTTTCTTCTTCACTTGTGGCCATTTTTTGGTGATTTCTTTCTACAAATACACCAATACTGCTATATAATATTCGCTATTGATGGTTCTTCCTTTCTCAAGGTAATCGATGAACAAAATATCTTGCACATCCCAAAATATGGAGGCCAAAACCTTGTGTTTTTGGTTGCTTTGGATGGCTTTCACCTGCTGCTGTCCACTCAGCTGATTGCTGATTTGACTCCAGAGTAGTGAAGTGGTGGGTCCATGTTTCATCCATTGTCACATATTTACACAAAATTTTGTTGTGTTGAAACAGTTGCAAACAATGCTATGAATCATCGACGCGTTGTTATTTTTGATTGACGGTGAGCAAACGCACAACCCACTTAGAACACAGCTTTCTCATGGACAAATGTTCATGAAAAATGGTGAATCTACCGCCTTCTCATATCTTCAACTCCTCTGCTATCTCACACAACTTAAACTTACAATTGGCCAAAATGAGTTTGTGGAGTTTTTTGGTGTTTTCTGGGACAACTATCAAATTTGGGTAGCCTGTGCATTTAGCATCTTTTCTTGGTTTTAGAAGTCTAGTCGAAGTGGAATCAACCTATTGGGAGGTAGTCAAATTATTTAACACGCATAATAAACTGATGGATATTCACTAATCACACATCAGCAAAATACTGCTTTTTTCCATCTCAAACTTAGTTTCTTATATGTTGTTTATGGAGAAAATAGTTCTTGTTGCAACCACAAGAACACAAAAAGAGACAAGCAAGACTTTAGATTCTCATATAATGAAATTTTTTAAAGGCTATTGTCTTTATCTTGCCATAGAAGAAATTATACAAATGCGTATCCGAATGGTTGGAGCTGGTGTGTGAAATGTGTGGTGTTGACAACATTGAACTTGTTCTACCACTCAGGCTGAGAGGCAGGGCTCTGTCAGTATACAAACAGTTAACCCGCAACCAGAGGGAGGATTTACAGCAGGTAAAACAAGCCCTCCTCGAAACTTTTGCGCCAGACCCTTTGTTGCATTTGACACATTTGTCTCGCATCGTTTGCACCCCAGGGAAACTGTGGACGAATATTTGGGTGACCTACAGGACCTGGCACATCTAATCGAAAAAAACACCTCTGATTGATGGCTCAGTTGCACTTTCGTCTCAGGACTCCCCGGTCCGATTAGACGACAATTGCGTGGGTCCTCAAGAATGGAGCAGATGATCCTAGGACAGATTCTTGCCAGGGCTCAAGCTCTCATGACAGAAGAGGTAGAGGTCGAGAGCCTGTTGCTGCAGCGGCCGGGCGACAACTGGTTCTTCCTCATGTGCCTGTGGGCCCACCTGCAATCCCCAACAAACAGAACGCAGTCGCAGAGCAGTGCTACAAGTATGGAACTCCCAATCACTTTGCCAGAGACTGCTGGCAGCCCAGGGGCAAATCACAAAGAGCGCTCCTGGAGATACACTGTTATCAGTGCCAGCAACAAGGTCATTTCGCATTAAGGTGTCCGGGAAATGAGGCAAGGGGCAAAAGGCCAGCACTACTCTCTCTGCATAAACTAGAAGAAGTGTTTCCTGTAATGAAAGTGAAAATCAATGGAATGGATCGGAGAGCATTGGTGGATTCCGGCTGCTCCTTGCCCGTTGTGAGTGGAATGTTATCGAACCGAAGTACGGAAGCATACCGCAATTCTGACAGCAGACAGGAAGTGCCTTCTAAGCCATGGTGTTAGCAGCATAATTTTAAGAGTGACAACAGAAATCCCTTAAAGACGAATTGCTAGTGGTAAACAGCAAGCCATTAGGATTCGACCTCCTTCTGGGAATGGACGTCATCAAGAAATTGGGCGGCTTGCATATCGACGAAGGAGGTAAGGCACAATTTCCTAAGGCAGCTCTCGCTTTGGGTGCAACAATAGAGCTGGAACAACCTGACTTTTGCGCAGAGTTCAACCAACGCACCAAATCCTGGGCAGTGTCATGGAAGTGGTCCGGTGATCAGCCACCAGAAAAATTATATGACAGAGTACCAGAGTACACCATCCTTGCAAGAGCTCATGCAGAATACAATAAAGAGCTACAAAACTGGATTGATAATGGGTGGTGAGTTCCTTACCCAGAAGATGAATTGGGGTCCCCAAAGGGCTTGATCCCCTTGATGGCAGTCATCCAACAGAGTAAACGAAAGGTAAGGCCAGTGCTCGACTATGAGAGAATGGCGGCGAGCAGGATCGAATGTATCAGTGTTAGATCTTTGCAAGGCATACCATCAAGTACATGTGCACCAATCACTGTAGTCCTATCAAACCATACTATTTAATGGACGAAGGTATTGCTTGACCTTCATGGGGTTTGGGCTCAAAGTGGCACCATCCATCATGCAGACAATTGCTGATGCTATCTTGACGAAGGACAAGCACATACAGCAGGCAATATCTACCTATATTGATGATGTGTATGGGGACAAGAGTATTGTGCCTACAGCACGTGTGAAGGAGCATCTCTACTGCTTTGGCCTCCTCAGCAAGGAGCCGGAAAGGCTACAAGATGGTGTTCGAGTGCTTGGGTAACAGGTTTGGGGTGTGGATAACTCTCTGGATTGTAGAAGAGGGAACAAAATCCTAGACATGCCTCGTGTCGTCACACGATGGAACATATTTTCACTATTTGGCAAATTGGTTGGGCACTTTCCCATGGTTGGTTGGCTTTGCGTAGCTGTGGCGGAGAGCATCTGACATCACTGCTGGATGGGATGACAAAATTGACGATGTACCTCTCAACACCATGATAAAAGAGGTTCTCACCAGGGTGCACAAAGAAGACCCGGTGCGGGGCAGATGGTGCGTTGACGGCCAAGCCCTTAGCGCATGGGTCGATGCAAGCCCTCTTGCTACCGGTGGGTTGCTTGTATATGATGGGGCTGTAGTAGAGGATGCTCGTTGGTTACGTCCAGAAAAGGACTCCCAACATATCAACCTCCCAGAACTCGATGCCATTATTAAAGGAATAAACTTGGCAATCCTCAGGAAGATAACCACCGTGCATTTGTTCACTGATTCTGCTTGTGTCAATAAGTAGATCTCAGACACCTTTACCGGCAAGGCCAGGGTAAGAACAAAAACCGCAAGCAAGATGCTTATTCAATGCTTGACACAATAATAAAACTGGTGAAAGAATACGCACTGTCGATGAATGTGTCCTTGGTCAAGTCTAGCTAAATAAAGCAGACAGATTGACTAGAGCGCCTCAGAGGTGGCTTGATGCAATTAAAAGGAACACTGGGCCTGTGCAACCTGCCTGCACTGTGTCTGTGAGCTCAGCTAGGCTTGACCACATCAAGATTGTTCACCGACAAAGCTGTCATTCAGGTGTGCGGCGGATGCTTTATTTTATGAGGCAGATTGCCCTGGTGTTTCTAAGGCTGCTGTGAAAACCATCGTCAGAGAATGAGAAGAATGTCAGGCGATTGGTTTGGCATCCGTCCACTGTTCAAAGGGGGCTTTGAATGTTAAACAAACATGGCACCGGGTAGCGATGGATATTACTTATTGTAACAGGGCCCATTTTTTGATGGTGATCGACTGTGGCCCTGCTCAGTTTGCCATCTGGCGTTGTCTTCCTCGACAAGATGCGACAAGTGTGATCAACCAGCTGAAGGCACTCTTCTATGAGCGGGGCCGACCAACAGAGATTCTGACAGATAATGACACTGCCTTTCAGAGCAGCCTGTTTAAAACCTTCCTAGATGAGTGGAGAGTCCGACTTTGATTCTGCTGTGCATACATTCCTATTGGTAACACCATCATTTAGCGATGTCACAGAACTGTAAAAAGGATCGCTGCCAGAAAATGGTGTACTATACCAGAAGCAGTATACTGGTACAACATCACGCCAAAGAATGACGTGTCCTCTGCTACAGTACCAGCCAATATGGTCTATCGGTACGGCATATGGCTGAAAGGAATCAATGGAACATTGGCGCTGACACACAATCAATAGCAGGCTGTCTTCAAACCGGATAACCGAGAGTGGGCAAAGGCTCCACATGGATGATGTACCACAAAATATAAAGTGGGACATGTGACCGGAATTACCAGACCATAATGGTCAACGGGATACCATGCCATGTGAAAGATCTGTGACCCATAGTGGGACCAGGACAGCCGACAGTCTGTTCTGTCATGTCTTCAGAGAATGCGAGTGAAAGATTTGTAACCAATAGAGAGAGACCGTGCAAAAAGGCACCCAGCAATAACACTTCGAATGAAGACCCAGTAACCTACTGCCACGAAGAAACATACGGTGCAAATGACCACCTCCCGAATGTTTCATGTGTGATCATAGGATCAGGGGGGAGTGTAGTAGTAATGCCACAATCTTACCGAAGAAACAGAAGGTGTGCTCTCTCTACTACCGACATGCACAAACCAGAAGAAAAAGACGCAAGAAGTGTAACTTGTTTTATGGGGGAGAACGTGATAAGCCCACGTGAAGTGGTGATATTTAATGAGCATATAAGAAACTAAGTTTGAGAAGGAAAAAAGCAGTATTTTGCTTATATGTGATTAGTGAACAATCATCAGTTTATTATGCGTGTTAAATAATTTGACTACCCACCCCCCTAGATTGATTCCACTTCGACAGGGTTTCTAAAACCACAAACAGTCGTTCATTTAACCCATTATGCCATAAACTTTCAGCAAGAGTAGTACACACAATGATATTCAAATTTTGTACCATGTCCCGAAATGATTGGTTATTGAATTCCTTGCTATTATTAGTTAGGATAGATCTTGGAGTCCCAAAATATATTATCTAGTGTTTAAATATAGCATTGATGATGTCAGAATTTTCTTTACTAGGGATCCTGACTCTGACAGTGTATCTTGTAGAATGGACAATCAGGTGAAGTACTTTGCAGCCATTGATTTCTTTGATATCCATGGCAATATTTTCATTAAAATATGATCCAAATATGAATCCAACAATAGGCCTAGGTTCAGTCTTTTTGTAGC
Source organism: Sepioteuthis lessoniana (assembly GCA_963585895.1). Taxonomy (NCBI): domain Eukaryota; kingdom Metazoa; phylum Mollusca; class Cephalopoda; order Myopsida; family Loliginidae; genus Sepioteuthis; species Sepioteuthis lessoniana. Next base: position 45,435,144 of record OY757916.1, on the reverse strand, counting down.
GAATGCATACTTCACAGAAATTTGGAAGTACTTGCAAAATTTTAATTCAGGATCTCTTATTCCTGCATCTTTAACTAAATCACATAATTTCTTACTACTACTAATTGTCTATGTAAGTTTGTTGCAATTTAAATTTTTTCCGACTTGTTCTTACAGGAGATTTCTCTAATGAAAAGTATGTGTTTGAACTTACTCTTGCCCAGTAAAGGTTTGGTGATAGGGATGTGGTAATGTCCAGATGATGAGGATCTCAATGGAATTTTCTTTTTAAACAGTCCCAGATCTTTTCATGGAGTCTTTGCCCAAGAGAAGTAGAATATCAGCGTCTACAACATGACTGACAATACTGACTTCAATGTCTACAATGACACATGGTAGAGTAACTTTGTAGAGTGAGTTCAGCTAATTTCTATCGCCAAATTTAAAGGTTTTCACTCCTTCTTTAACAATTTTTTTTCTTTGTGCATCGGTTAATATTTCAAGAAAACATTTATACCATTTTGTTCCACAAATGGTACCAGATGCACCACTATCCAGAACAGCAGAACCAAGTGTTTCACTCAAAAAGGTGTTGCTGTTTCCCTCCCATTTTGTGAGCTTGTTCATCATTATGATGTTAGACAGGGAAAGATAACTCCCATTTTTGCCATGTTCATTTTTGGTATTATCAATGTAAGGGCAGTCATGAGACCAGAGGAATTTGCAGCCACACTCAAAACATACAGTGGTGTTGCCTTCAGGTCCTAGTTGGTTTTTGTTTTTTGTCAGTGAAGTGTGTTTTGTTATTGTCTTTCACCATGGTTAATTTTTCCTCGCAGACCATTAAAACGGGAATCATGTCGGTCCAAAGAGCGACCATAATATACCTCACTTGGGTCGGTCTGGTTATTTTCTGCATAGGCAATAACATCTTCTTCATTCTTCACCATGATGGGTGGAGTATTGGGAGACGAAGCGTCAGAAGACTGTGCCTAATCTTCCATAATTGTTCTGACATGAAAGAAACTGTCAACTTGCCGATAGTAGCCTTGACTAACGTTTCATTTTCTGGGGTGAAATTATCACTCTTTAATGCTCTAAAGCCAAGTACAGGTTCCGGTAAAAGAATGTTAAAGTCTTTTAATTTGGCGACATGTCAACTCGAGTTAATAAGAAAATGCTGTATTGATGTGTCAGGTTGTCTCTGATATCCTTTGAAAGTTTCGTAGGCCAAAAAAGTGGACTGGTTTATGTCTTCTAAAAAGAGTGTGTCAAGTTTCTCATACACCTTTCCATCCCATCTTCAGTATTAAGAGCCGCAATATCTAACTCTAAAACAGCTTCTCTGGCCTTCCCTTCCAGATGTGCTGTATTTGTAAGTAAGACTGGTGGAGGTATGTATTTCGAAGCCATAGTACCATTTAACTCTGCTACCAATGTTAATCTAAAAATAATGGAACACAATATAAATTACAAAACCACAACAACAGCAGATATATGGAGAGAGAATATTTATTCATCCTCCACTAAAGACTACCGTATTTATAATAATGGTGGTCTCACAACTTCCAGTTAGAAGCTGCCTCACCACTGGGAGAGTATTCAAGGGGGATTACACCATTGGATTAACAAATATAATAATTTATGGACTTCAATTCGTCTACTTCCACTTTGAATAATAGACTTTAATCCATTTACTTTGACGGCAAGTGAACTTGCCAGATACAAAATTGACATTGCTACCCTCAGTGAGACTAGGTAGGCAGGCAAGGGAGAGCTGACTGAGAAGAATTCAGGCTATTCTTTTTTCTGGAGTGGACGTGCATAAATGTAAAGCCAGAGTGCCTTCAAGACTTCACTCGTAGGCAAGTTAGCCTTCCCCACAAAAGAGGTGAATGACCGCCTCATGACTATGAGACTTCCACTTCATCATGGGAAAAAGTTCGCTACCATCATCAGCACCTATGCACCCACCATGACTAACATGCATGAGACAAAAGACAAGTTCTATGAAGACTTTGAATATGTTATCTCTCTGCTGTTTCCACTGCAGATAAGCTCATCATTTTTGGTAACTTTAATGCAAGAGTTGGACAAGACAGTGCCTCGTGGGAAGGAGTACTGGATAAACACAGGACCAGAAAATGCAACAGCAATAGTCTATTGCTTCTTCAGACCTGTGCCAAGCATAATCTTCTAATCACCAATACTGTATTCAGCCTCTCTACTCACAACAAGACAACCTGGATGCACCCCCACTCTAAGCACTGGCATCTGAGGGACTATGTCATTGTGAGACGGAGAGATAGGTGGAATGTGAGAATCACAAGGGCCATGTGTGGTGCAGAATGCTGGACAGATCACCGCCTAATCATTTCTAAACTAAGCATCAGAGTCCAGCCTAAAACAAGACCACAGGGCAAAAAAACACCAAAGTGACTGAACATCACAAAGCTAAAAGACGTTCCAACCAAGAAATCGTTTGTTGAAGCCTAAGATGAGCGGCTTGATACCATCCTTTTGGACAAGCAAGATGTGGAAACAGTATAACTCTCTGGGACACCATATATAACGCAGCTATGGAGTGTTTAAGACCATCTACCAGAAGACACAGAGACTGGTTTGATGAGAATCATGCTGAGATCATGGACCTCATAGGGAAAAAGCACACTGCCCACCTGGCGCACTTCCATGATCCCCAGTGTACTACCAAGAAAGACGCTCTAAGGACCCATTCTATGTCACGTGTGTTACAGTTCAGAAGGGTTTTCAGCGATAAAATTTATTTAAAATCACCCTTATAATACTTTACTCTCTTTTCTTTTTGGCTCGTGTAGTCTTTCATGTATTAAATTTAAAAAAAAACATACCTATGACCATTTTTTAATAATAGTCTTGTTTCTAGCGTCATGTGCTAGATTCGGACATGAAGGATATTTTAAACATTTTTAAACAATGTATAAACTCTGCGAATTGTGCCTTTATTTTTTATAAAAATGGGTTTTTTTTAATTTTTATGGAGTCTTCTAATTATTACAGTAGTCCTTTTGTAAATTTTTATTCATTGAACCCCTGAATTAAGATATTTGTTGTCATGTGTGTTACACCTTAGCGTGACGTGCGTTATCCATGCGAAATCTCACCGATTTCCAAAGCTCCGTGAAGTGGGAAAATACTCAAATTTGGCAACCAATCAGAATAAAGAATTTTCTTAATTTTAGTTTTTTGTCCTGAGAAAATGGGTCATTTGGTTTGGACAGCACTGTCCCTTAAAGTTCAGGCTCCATAGCATAAACAATTTTCATTGAAAAGATTTCAAACCTGCACAGGTTAGTGTAAAAACCTTTCTTTTTTTTTTTCATATATGTATCATAAAAAGTAGTTTTTTGAAAACTGTTTGAACACACACACATATATATATATAAGAATTTTGGAGTAGAAATTTTTCGGACAGCGTTCGTTCATTTTTTAAGCAGCAGCAATAACCCACGAGGCCATGGTTGATAAAGAAAATTATTTTCTCAAACCTTGAATATTTTAACTTGTGATGAAAAGAAAAATTAAATATTTTAATTATTTGTTTATTTTGTTGTCAATGGAATTTTTTTATCTTGATAATTTAGTTTTAACATTTAGACAAGGACCTATTAGAAATAAAAACATTTCATATCAACAAAACTGAAAACTACTGGTTGCCAAATGGTGCTGTTTGCCGTTTGAAGTTATCGGCAAATAAAACACTTTTTTGTTTTAAGTTGTTCTATCACCTCCTACCTCACACTCACATTTTTCTTTCAGCAACAACGTCTTAAGTTTAAGAAAGTGCGATGTGTTTCAAGGAAAAAAACTAAAAATATTAGATGCAACATTTCATACTATTTTTGTTTCAATGAAATGAATTTTCTAAAATAATTTCTAATTTTTTGATAGGAAACACCTACACTTGGTGTTAGGAAAAAAAATTTTTTTTAAATGGGTGCGTTCATTTTTATTAAACTTCGAAAGTAAAACAATTCCTTTTATTGTAAAATATTTTTCTTTTTACACCTTGCTCCATATCAATACTTACTTAGTTGCTTTACTTAGCTCAAAAATTTAGATAAAGAAATTAATTAGCATAATTACAAAAATAGAATTCGTTACAATTAAAGAAGATAATAAAAATATTTAGTAATAAAATAAATTACTTGTTTATCATTTTTATGAATCATTAGATTTTGTATCAAAACTTCTTATTGATATCAAAAGGTTAGACATATTTTTATTTCTAAGTAATTGTAAGTGATAAATAGAATGTTAAGTGACTAGCTTTTTAAGTTAGAATAGAATAGCTACTTTTTTCCATATCCCAAAAATTGTCTGTTAATTCAGTTTTTAGATGGAAACCTCAAGTGTGAAAAAAACATCTGCTGAAAGAATGAGAGCTCTAAGGAAACGAAGGAAAGAAGTGGGTACATCTTTTCAAGAACAAGAAAATGCCAGGATTTCACCCCTTCGAAAAAGTCAGCGAGAAACAATGAATATAGATCAACTAAAAGATAACTGTAAAGAAGTCGCTCAACGTGTCCGTCTCTTTTGATTACGTAAAAAGCTAAGACAGCAAGAAATCATTGAGTCACTCCCTGTCAAATCAGGCAAAGGCTTTAAGATGCCTCAATCATTGGGAAAAGCAATCCGAGCCTAAGTCACCTACAAAACAAAGGGCTGCTGTTAATGGTTTAGCCAAGCGGGTAGGACTGGAATTGAGCCCAAAAATCACACATAACCATGGACAAAGGATAAACCAAAGATGTGTTGTTGCTTAAAGATCAGCATCCAGACATGTGCAAACATGAAATTCATGAAAATTTTCTTCTTAAAATTAAAGGTCTAGGAATTACCTATGATGAACACTTTTGGCCTAGCATTCTTTGTGATGACAGTCTTGATTTAACTTCTCCTTGTTGGAGAGGTATTTGTGTTAATTGCCAATTGAAGAAGAAGTTCACAATAGAGAAAAGCGATGCTGACACAGTTTTTTGGAAAGAATGGATAAAAACTGAAACCGGACATCTGCGAATAGACCAAAAACAAGGGTGTGTAGGTGAATTAAAAGATCTTTTCAGCGAATTTTCTTTTTTCAAAGAACATGTAAGAATTAAACGGATTCAGTCTACAGCATTTACGGAGGACAAAAAGAGGAGTAATTGCCATGTTTTACAGCATGACTTCGCAATGGCATACAGTTATGATTATCAAAATGAAGTCCAAAGTGCTTTGTGGTTTCGGAAATGCATTAATTTACTTACTGCTGCTCTGTATAGTAAGAGCCAAGTTTGCCAACCATTCTTGATAATCAGAGATAGCCAAGACAAAGGGAAAAAATTCTGTCTTTACCTTTATAAATGCTTTGACAGACTACATTCAATTTGAAAAAGGAGACATGCTCATAATCTACACAGATGAGCCATCATTAGAGTTTAAAAATAGATACATAGTGAAACTGGTGTGTATGTTATCAAAAAAATTCCAGTGCAAAGTTTCCTGGAAATATTTTGCTACATCACATGGAAAAGGTGTTGTTGATGGAATTGGTGGCTCAGCCAAATCTCTAGTGAGAAAAAGAGTCATGAATCAAGGTAAAAATGCTGTGATTGTACAAACTTTGCTGATTTTTACAAAGTAGCAAAAGATGACATGAAGGGAGTAGCTGTTCTTCATATAAGTGAAGGACAAATTTCAGAGTTGATAAAAGAAAAGAAACCTTGGGAAAATATTAAAGATGCTTCAGGCATCAGTAAGATGCATGTTATTAGTTGTTGTGATGGTGTGACTATAGAAATGTTCAAGACAAATTTATGTAAGGATCCATCATCAACTATTGTATATGAAGATGTAGACAGAAGTGAGAAGCTCAATGTAGGTGATTAGGCTTTAGTCTCCTATGATAGGAAAAAATTCCCTGGTGAAGTTGTGTCAATTATAGATACCGATATAGAAGTATCAGTAATGAAGTATTCCAGAAAAGGCAAATGGTGCTGGCCAGATAAAGCTGATATAATTGCATACTGGCCCGAGAATGTGATTGGAAAACTGAGTCCACCCGTTCCAGTAGGAATGGTAGATATTGGAAGAAATCAGGATGTGCTTTTTCATTTTCAACCTGTAATTTTTCAATAAATAAATCTATTTTATAGCATTGTATGAGTATGTTATTTATTATGTTAAAATCCATTGACTATTGAAGGTTTTGAAGTGATATTTTGGCATGTAACACATGTGACGTCATGTGTGTTACACAAATTCAAAATCTTCTTTCAAGAAGAAAAAAATAGCTAGATTTTTTTTTTTTTTTTTGCTATTATTTTGTTTGCAGTAATATACTAGCTTATAAACAGAAAGGATTTTTTCCTCAGAGGTTTTATTGAAGAATGAGAAAAAAAAAATGTTGATTTGATGTGTGTTACATGGACACGGGTAATTTTATGAAATTTTTATGTAAAAATGATTAACAACAGAAACTCTGGACCTCAATTTGAAATCTATATATGTATCAATCATGAAAAATATAATTAAACATAATTCTATGTTATTTATTAGTAAAAATGAATGCCTGAAAAATAGGCAATTCTTTCATTTTCTGACTTCAATAAATAGCCGATGTTTATAGCCTCAGCACAGACAACATAGAAAAGATCAGAATTGGAATTTTTTTATTTTTTTGTAGTTTAGGGTGTTGTCTTTCAGAAAAAACATAACAGTGCTAGAAAATATTGGATTTAAAATTCTCTGATTTTGGACCACTTTCCATGGAATGAGCCATCTGTGTTATTATTCTAATTCATGGAGCAGGGAACTAGAAATAAGATACAAATATATAGCAGTCTAAAAAATAAGTACTACTCCTTCCACCTTATATATACTTATGTTATTTTACTTTTAGTTACTGACTTCGGTGCAGTAGAATTTGGTTATAAATAATGCCTAATAATATCACTTTTGACTTGTAATAGAAATTATCACTCACGCAAATGACCACGCGCCTATTTGGCCAGTCAGGTAACGGGATCAGGTAGGAAAAGGGAAGAAAACTTGTGACTTTTCAGGAAATGAACCTGAGACCTTCTCATAACAAATTGTAGGTTGGTTTAATTCAAATAAGACTGTTTCAGCCAATCAGAGGCTGGCTTGGGATTGTAGCAGGCACTACTTAAGATACACACAAATTTGGTCAAGACACAAAGAGTCATTTGCCTGAGGAGATTGAACAAAAATGATGGTTGTTGACAATGAGTGTGACTAGCTTGGGCTACATAGAAAAAATACTGTTTTCGCTCCCTTCCCAAAATTCTTGGGCCTTGTGCCCACTGAAAGTCATACTCTTTATACCTTTCAGAAATAAAAGTCATTTGCCTGAGGAATTGCTGACAGTCTGTCTTGTTATCCTTTGGATTGCTTTTGGCTTGCTTTTTTACTACTTTTTGATTATTTTTTTTTTGCTATTTTGTTCTGGCCTAGTTATTATTTTTGTTATTGCTTACTGTTGTTGTTGCCTTTGATCAATTTTATTGATTGTATGACCCTCCTGATTGCTACTTTGCAATCATGGAGGGTTCTTCTCAACCATCACACTTTTCATGTCCTTCTAGTCCATCTCACCTTAATGAACCATCTTCACCAGGAGCAGAGTAAATAACAAAAGAAACCCTCCCGAAGCAGTCGGAAAAACAAGGAGAGACCAACACACCAAGAACACATAGTCCTACGGGGACTATGTGTTCCGGTTGTGTTTGACTCAGGAGGGATTACAAGCAATCCCGGAGACAATCATCAGCAGAGAGAGGCAGATGATGGTGGTAGTGGAGGGTAGACATCTGTGCTGCTGGAGCTGTAAGCAGTTGGGGCATATTTCAAAATTCTGCCTCAAAAAGGATCTGCCAAATGCTGCAGCTGCCATAGCCGCCCTAGTTACTACAACAACAACAGTCACCACAGCCACCATCAGCAGCGAAAGCGAAGCTAAAGAAAGGGAGTCAGGTCCGGCCATGGTCGTCGCTATAATACCATTATTATATTATATTATTATATGGTATTATAGCAATGGCCACGTCATGGTAATCCATGACAGGCTAAACTTTCTACTTGTTCACCTGCAGTATGGTCATCAGTAAAATTGGACACTATGGGAGTCCAAGCTCATCTTCAAAGTATAGGAGTAGCCAGCTGTTATCTATCCAGGTCTGCAGCTCATGATTGTACTCCTTTTGAGGCTGTTTAAAAGCAGAATATTCTGGTTGGTTGGTTGTTTTGATTTACAGCATACCAACCCTTTTGGGGTCATTTAATGCCAAATTAAGTCAATTGGATAAAAGTTTTAAGCAATTCAGTTTAATATAAGTATGGGTTCAATCCCAGGTCAAAAGACTCAAAAAATGGTACTTGATGCCGCCTTCTTTAACACTCAGCATTATATAGTAAGGATCAAGGGTGAAGTGGAGCAATCAAGGGAATGGAGTAGCAGCCTCTCTTTCACCTTAGTGTAGTAACTATTGAAAAGGGAGCCTTCAGGTTATTCTCAACTAAGGTCGCCAACTTTACTTTACTGATAAGTATAGTTATTTGTTTACACACAGTAAAATGTCAAACCAGTTCTATTTCAAACAATACAGTTTAGCATAAGTACAGTTTAAAAACAAAGTTAAATGTAAAACAATTAATTTCAAAAAATTGAGTTGAGAATAATTACACAGTTTAGTTCTATTTGACCAATAAATAGGACCCTATCAGGTGCTACCACTATGGTTCAGAGTAGGCCAGGGATTAATGGCAATGAAGAGGTACTCCACATTCACTAAGTTCCAGCATTACTGAATCCTTACCATCAGATTGTTTAGTGTCATATCTAGAACACTTGTTGGGGAAGTCTTACCCCTCTGCAGAGATGCAGTCAGTGTATTCTGCTGCCCCAGCTGACTGGACCAGGGATATTCTGTTAGCTTTTATTTTTAGTGTGTCTTACAGCTGGTCACTGGACCACTAACACAACATGATCCAAATCCCTCAATTCACACTGTAGTCTGCATGGAAGTCAGGCTTGCTGATAAAGATTGTAACACAGAACGGTTCATTGGATTTGGGAAAACTCACATCACTGGTACCAGTCACAGACACTCTGCTCAGCTGTTTGATTGCATCCAATATGAGCAATAGATCAAACCCCAGTAATTCTCCATCCACAACTAGAACTTGAATGTCAATGGGGAGCCTGTTGCTAATGCCACATTAGACTACCCCATTACTGCCCACCGTGAATACATGCACTTCCACTTTCCACCATGTCCTACAGCATGTAGTGTATCAGTAACTACATACAGCTAATGTCCACAATGTACAGCTTACTCTATTTACCTACATAGTTATTTCAGGCAGTGTTCTATTCAGATGAGGTTTGGAGAGAAGATTGACACTGAAATCTCATCCCTTTTGATTGTTTCCCAGACAATTAGGGACTATATGCCATTGCTGATTGCAGTGGTAACATATTAGGGTGTTTCAAGTCCTAGGATTTTCATACCATATAAAATAGGCCATGTGACTGCACTCAGAGCAGTTTGTTTGTTGACTTCCTTTACCTTCCATAATGGTTGTGTTGCTACAGCAGCGAGTCCTGTACTCACAGAGCTGTCTTTTAATATTGGTTAAGCACAGACCAATATTTGCAACATGTCTAATCCATAATCCATCCATCAAGGAGGAGGCCTGGAGAAGTTCCTTGGCATACCCTAGCAACCCAGCAATAAATGCTCATATCAGGCCCCTCTCAGTCATGCCTCCAAACTAAACTGCAAGTTTGCGCAGCTCCACCAAAGAGACACTGGCTGTTTCTCCTGAGCATAAGCATCATGTTGCGAATTGTTTGTAAGCTGCAATGGAGTCAACAGCAAATGCCATATAGAAGGCACTTTTTATGCAGGCGAAATTAGTTTTCTTTTCTTTGCTTAGCTGCTGATACATTGCATGTATCAATTATGCTCTACCTAACAAGCATATCGGAACTACACATTCAATCTGCTTCACTCCACTAAACTGACATAGTAGCTCCATTTTTTTTTTCAACCCACTGCACCACTGTCACCCAGAATCAGTCCATCAAACAGTGGTATCAGTTTAGGGTTAAAGGCCAAGATGCCAAAATAGCTTATCATCTTCAGATAAACAAACAGGAATCTTCCGACAGACAACCAGCAAGCCTGGCCGTTCAACACCAAACCGTCTTGGAGCTTCAGGTCACCTTTAAGTAATTTTTCAGGCAGAGATTTATTGACCAAACAGTGAAGTCTTTATTTACATGATGTATCTCATTTGCATTAGTGTCACAATGTTTATGCATGAGCTGCCACCTCTTCTCAACAAAGCTTTGCTTATGGTGGCAGACAAATGCAACACACTGGCACTATTTATTTTGTTTTTGCTTGCCCTCAAGACAACCACATTACTTTATGAATAGCTCTTTAAGGTGGAAATGTCAAATAATTAAACAGTATTATTTCTTAGTTAAGACTAACAATCCAAATAAAGAGCTTAAGTGTCCCTTAATTTAAATTTAAAAAGGATTCTCCCCATAGCTTGAAATTTTTTTTACCGAAACAATATTAACTTTTTGATATAAAAAACATAATTGATAAATCTTTTTTCCTGTCATACATTTTATATTATGTTTTTTCCTGTTACATCTTTTATAATAACAATTACAATTTGTGATTGTTTGGTATAAAGTTTTAATTGATACAAGGATTTTAAAATAGACATTGATGAATGTCAAAAATATCCTGTATTTTTTTAAACAATGTCGACAATTCAAGTCTTAACTTCTTACCAGAATAGATGAATGCTTTAGGTGGTTAAATCTATTTCAACAACAGCTTAAAGAAAAAAAGATTCAAAGAAATTAGGAAAAAAAAATGCAAAACATGAAAAATTAACTTTAAAAAATAAAATATTTTACATGGACAAAATGGTTGTAAGCATTGACAAGTATCTAATAAGGTTCTTTGACACCACATAGCATTTTTATCTAGGGAGGTCAATCCATAACCTCCAGTCCTAATATTTCAAACAAATAAAAAGTTTATGCCAGCATATACCAGCAATTTGGCCCCCAAAATATATAAATGTCTGTACTCACACCTCCATCTGTGATGAAACTGTGGTTACATAGCAAGTAGATTTTTATGAGGTAGAGTTGCTAGCCCCATACCTCCAAGGTTTGAATTCTACCCTACTATTTGCCCATAGCTGAGGAGAGAAGACAGGAATTAATCCTTTTTTCCTGGAGCATCAACAGGAAAGTGAAATGCAAACAACCTAGTCTAGGATTTGAACTTGGATCAATCTTAGCATCATATTTTTTTATTTTCTTTCTTTTCTTTTTTTTTTCAAAGTAGTCCATTAAAAGGACAGGTAAAAAAAGACTTTGAATACAAATTACAAAGATCTTAATGAAACTGAAAGAATTTTCTAAAACCTCAAACTTTTTGAAATAGAAAATTAAATCAGGATGTTTAAAAATAAACACTTCTATCAATAGAGCTGAAAACAAACTTATTTTCCTTGGGCCCTTTATCATAATAAATGTTTTGACAAGAATTCACTTGCATTTCTGACAAGTCTAACCAAAAATTAACATATAGCACAATAAAATGTTAAAGACAGCTGAAAAAATAAACAAAATACTTGTTGTTTATGAGTTTTGCTTAAGAGTTAGAATGGCAAGGTGAATATCAAAAGAATGAAGGTCCAATTTCATGTACTTTGCAAACTTAAAAGGAGAGAAAAACTATTAACACTAACATAAAGACTTTCAAGTATTTTCCTAAAAAATGAAAATAACCATACAAAAACACACTTTATTAAGCTTGGTCTATTTGTTTAATCTAATCATATCAACTCCTTATGGGCTATTCAAAACTGAAATTTGATTAATTTGTAAATGTTTTATTATATTAAGTATATTTTCAACATTGATTGTAATCAATTTTAATAGCATTTTTGCTTTGTTATTTGTTTTCAATAATTTATTTGTATCGTTATAAATCATTCTTATCTAATACAAACAATTCACACTCAGAGTATTTCTATCTAATACTAATAATTAATGCACAATTATAGGGTTTCAATAATGATAATTTGTTTCTCAAGTTTTTATTGACAATTTATAATATAATTTATAATAATTTTTTTCCCATGATGTTATCTTTATATTATGGCAACTGTGTTTTATTCAACAAATTCAGTAACATTTATCTAAAATTCTGTAAACATACGAAATTTGTGAGTATATTTACCCAAACCCTCCTTCTTGGGTAGAATGCTACACAAGGACAATAGTAAGCTTATTAACTCAAAGACCAGTTAACATATCAAAATTATAGTGACCAGTCTGTTCTAACTACACACAGCTAAAGGGACAAGAGGTGGATTTGTAGTATCACCTCCCTTACTAAGGTCAGTAAATGGGGCAGTCAATACTACCTCAACAGAAATCTTGGTCCTTACTTCCACCTCGGCCAAGGAATGCTATCCCAGAATCCATCGCCTCTCACTCTTCTCTCTTTCCTTCTCTCTCCTTTTCTCTCTCGCTCTCCCTAATCAACGGAGATAGTAGCAGTTGCCGAAGACAACCCAAGAATAGAAGAGGAAGCAGTTGCTGAAGAGATTCCAGATACAAAACACGTGTGTTGACCGCCGGACATTTTTCAAGCCAACACGTGGTGTTGTATACAAAGAATAAAATTCCTCTTTTAAAGTTAATATTTGTACTTCTGATTTATTATCTCAAAATAACCTAACTCAAGTACATATATTACAATGGTGAGCCCCAACTAAAAGGATATAAGACGCAACTTTTGAAAATTCCAGGATAAATTCAACCAATTTTTCAACTTCACGTCGCAAACGTTTCAAGAGAGAACCTTCGACGTAAGTAAATAAAAAAAATTCTTTTCCTCTTTTCTTCGTCTACAACAACAAATATATATATATATATATATATATATACACACACCCACACACACAAAAAAAAAAACAATTAAAAAATAAATAAATAAATAAAAATGGAAGAAGCTTCTCGACAGCAAATTAACATAAAGACACCAGAATTCATGGAAACAGCAGTGAATGGCTGGTTTTCCATTCTGGAGGCACAATTCCACCTGCGCAATATAACGGCATCTACAACAAAATTCTACACGGTAATATCATCTCTGCCTGCAGAGGTGGTAGCTAAAATACTGATAACAATTTTAGAATCCAAAAAATACGAGGAAATAAAACAGTCATTAATTGAGGCCCACGAAAGAACAAAGCCGGAATTACTGGACAAATTAATGTCAACAACAACTATTACAGGCCGTCCTTCAACATACCTGCAAGAAATGCTATCGATAGCAAAACGGTTAGGTATCAGAGAAGAAATAGTAATACACAAATTTTTTCAGGCCCTACCAGTGACAATTTCCCCCGTCATTGCTTCACAAAAGGAGTTAAGTCCAACTCAACTTGGAAAGGTAGCAGATGAGCTTATGCCTCTGCTTAACAATATCAACGCGACAGCGTTCACCACTCAGCATAGGACACAAAAAACTGAGAAAAGCAAAGACAATATTCTTATACCGACAGGTATTAAACCTTTCTTCCCGGAACAAAAAACCAAAATATGTAGAGCACACCTCTACTTTGCCGAGCAAGCAAGAACTTGCAAACCTTGGTGTAGATGGCCGAAGAAGCAAAACACAAAAATACTACCAAGCTCGCGTCCACCTACACCAACTCCAACAGACTCGGAAAACTAACAGCGCGAACCATGTCTGTCCCCCTGAATTCGCCGCTATTACAAATCAATACACAATTAGGGACAACTACATTAAAATTTATAGTGGATACTGGTGCAAGTATCTCAATAATACCAGCATCTAGGTTAAACGGCGTCACGTTAAATCCAACACCGGTATCACTCACTACCGCTAATGGAGAGAAAATAAAATGCCACGGACAAGCAAACCTAGAGATTGAGATACCAAGTTTGAAAAGGTCATTTTCCTGGACATTTATGGTCACAGATATCACCAATCTTCTCCTTGGATTTGACTTTTTAAATGAATTTGGTCTCATAATCGACTGCAAAAATAAAACAATTTACGACCCGTTAACAGCTACCAAAAAGGAATTAATACTAAACACGACATCTCCAGTAAACGTGGTCATTAACAAAGTAGAACTACCATCATTTATTCAAACCAGTCTGGATAAATACCCAGAAATCATTTCTCCTCATATAAACAAAAATAACAACTACTGCGGTGTTTATCACAGAATTGATACAGGTAGCCACTTACCGGTTTTTGCAAAATCCAGACAGATATCAGCGGAAAAACTATCGGCGACTAAAGAAGAGTTTTTAAGACTCATAAACGAAGGCGTGATAACTCCTTCAGACAGCGAATGGTCAAGCCCACTACATCTTGTACCTAAGCAAAGTGGAGGATACCGCTGCTGCGGAGATTACCGTTCATTAAACAGCATCACTAAAAGTGATAGATACCCCATTCCCAATATAAATTCATTCACAACAAAACTCGCTAATAAACAGCGATTTACAAAAATTGATCTGATTTCAGGACATTTTTCTAGCCAACACGTAGCGTTGTATACGAAGAATAAAATTCCTCTTTTAAAGTTAATATTTGTACTTCTCATTTATTATCTCAAATAACCTAACTCAAGTACATATATTACAGATTCATGGCTTTCCAAATGTAGTAGTAATGCCACGAAAAATCTTTCCTCGAAGAAACAGAAGGTGTGCTCTCTCTGCTACCGGCACACGGAAACCAGAAGAAAAGGACACAAGAGGTGTGACTTATTTTATGTGATAAGCCCACGTGAAGTGGCGAGATTTAATGAGCATATAAAAAACTAAATTTGAGGTGGAAAAAGCAGAGCAGTATTTTGCTTATGTCTGATTGGTGAACATCCATCAGTTTATTTTTCATGTTAAATAATTTGACTACCCCCCAACAGCTCTATTTGACCCATGGATTAGACCCTTTCAGGTGCTAACACTCCAGGCCAGAGTGGACCTGAAAGCATTACTGGAGCCTCACCATCAGATTGTTTAGTGTCATATCCAAGATACTTGTGGTGGTGGTGGGGGTTCTTAACCTTCTGCAGACATGCAGTTGGTATATTCTACAGCCCCTGCTGACTGGGCTACAAAAAGCATTAGGGATAAGTTAAATGCAAACAGCCTTAACCAGAGTTTGAACTTTAGTTTATCAAGTCCATTTCCTATGATGATAACCATTATGACATGCCACAAATACCTGCATAGATACATGTGTACATGTAAGCATATTTGTGTTAGTACATTTTTTAAATAGTAATGTATTAAATTCATTTAAACAGATAAAACTAAATTTAATATTTTCTTTAAATTTCTATTGCATTTTAATGAAACAGCCATCAATTGAAAGTATATTAATAAATAGAAATTCTAACATATCTTTATTCCAGGTAATAACTTGTAAATAAAAAATTTCAAAGCTGTGGTCAAGATAGATAAAACTAAATTTTAAACTTTTTCTAACTTGTTTATTCTTCTTAAACAGAGAAAAATAAATTTCAGCTCTGAAAATAAATTAATTAACATTGCAATTTTGGTTAGTTAGTCGGGTTTGATTGCATATCAGCCCATGTAGGTTATTTAATGTCAAATCCTGTTAATAGACATGTTAGATATATGTGGTGCCTTCAATAAGTTTCCAGACTTTTTTGTACCGGCATTTAAAATCACTATACATCTTATAAGATGACAGACCAATTTTTATGATTTCAGGTTTAAACGAACAGCTACAGCAGGAATTGGAATATATCATACTAAAGCCAGATTGTCACAACTGGTGAATTTCAAAAATGCAATCTGATACTTTAGAAAAAAGATATGCAATAAAATTCTGTTTTAAACTTGGAAAAATTGCCATGCGATGAAAGCTAGATCAACTGCTATGACTCAGAGACCAAGAGACAGAGTTCCCAGTGGAAGCATACTGGCTCTCCCACACCCAAGAAGGCCAGACAGAGCAAATCCACCCACAAACTTTTGATGATCCCTTTTTTTGACAGCACTGGCATGATCTACATGCACCGGGTTCCCAGTGGACAGACAATCAACAAGGAATACTATGTTGAGGTTTTAAGGGAGTTCAGGAAGAGATTCCAGTGGAAGAGGCCAGCACTCTTCAAATCAGGTCAGTGGCATTTCCACCAGGACAATGCACCAGTCCACAACTCCATCCTTGTCACAGACTATTTGACCAAGATCAAGACAGTTCCTCACCCTCCCTATAGTCTAGATCTTACTCCCTGTGACTTTTGCTTATTCCCTAAGTTCAGAGGCTGTTATTATGAGAACTGAGGAGATGAAAGAGGCTGTGACGAAGGTCATTGACATGCTCACACAAGAGGATTTCCATGGGGCCTTTCAGAAGTTGTTGGAACGGTACAACAAGTGCATTGCAGCCGGAGGAGATTACTTTGAAGTGGACTAGAGTTTCATGTGTGTACTATCTATAAAAATGCTCATACGAAAAAAAGTCTGGAAACTTATTTAATGATCATTGTATATGATCTGTAAAAAGTTTGTAGGTAACATTCTTAAAGGAGTCAGTTTGCATACAGTTACATGATTTCAATTATTTCTAACACAAATAATTCTATTTACTATTAATCATTTGTTTGCACACAGTTAAATCATTTCAAGTATTGCTATCTAACACTAACAATTTAATTTAACATCAATCATTTGTTTGCACTTAGTTAAATGATTATACATATGATTTGAAAGTGAATAGTTTGAAGGTAATTTTATTTTTCAAAGGGAGCTACTCTGTTTCAACACAATTAAGCATTACCATTGTTTGCACACAGTTAAATGGTTGTAAATATTGCTATACTAACACTAATAATTCTTTTTTCAATATAGTGAAGTGGTTATAAGTACTACTATCTAACAGTGTGTACAAATGAATGAATAGGGTTAAATAGAATTATTTATATTCAATACTATTCATTCATTTGCACACTGTCAAATGGTTTCAAGCATTGCTATGTAATGTTAATAGAATTTTTGCAATCAGTTAAACAGTTTCAAGTATTCCACTTAATTTGCATACAATTAAATGGTTCGAAGTATTGCTATTTACCTTTAACAATTCACTTTAACATCAGTCACTTGTTTGCATAGGGTTAAATGGCCAAACATTTCTATTTGATCCATAGTACCTAAAAGGTACTACCACTCTGAGTCAGTGGACCATGGAATAATGACAATGAAAGGGTACTCTATATTCCCCAAAGCTCCAGGATTAGAGTCTTACTATCAGATGGTTTAGTGTCATAATCAGGACACTCAATGTGTGGGTGTAGGGGGTGCTTACCCTTCTGCTGAGATGCAATTGGTGTATTCTAAAGCCCTAACTAACTGGGCTACGCAATTTTGGTTTTCCTGGATAAATTCTTTTTGTTAAATTGACATAAACAGTAAATCTTTAAAAACTTGGGTTTTTTTTAATACAAATTGGATCTCTTTTAGTATTAAGTTTCAAAGTATTATTTCTTGCAGCTTAAATTACAAAACAAATTTTAAATCAATTTATATAAATCTTTTCAACTTCCTCTCAACCTTCAAAAACTTAATTCACTTTATTTTCAGACTATAGTTCTTACAAGATAAGAATAAGATTATCTAAAATTATTTAGAATTTACTGAGTGACTATTCATTTGAACATTGAATACCAAGAAGATAATGTTTAAATATATATGAGTAGGTGTGCATTTTTGTGTGAATGTAGCAATTGTTTAACAAACACCGTCCAATACCAACAACATAAAAGAAAAAAAATCAAAGGGAAATATTTAGAAAAAGATTGTATACAGCACTTTAGATTATTGTTGACATAAAATTTTTAACTATCCCATAAAGGCAAAGGAATTTAAACTTATCAATCCACAAATAAAACATTTTCTTAAATTCTGATATTAAGTATTTTCATTTATTCAGACAATATTTATCTTTGTTGTTGTTTTGACTGATATATTCTACTCCCTTTCTTAGGTCACAAAATGCAATATATATTTGAGTGAAGCCACAGAATATATCAATAAAAAAACTGACTTAAAACAAGAACAATACTAATCAAAAAATTATATAGGATACAATATGCATTTTCAGACTTATATCTTCATCTATGTTGATTTTTACAAGGGGTATGCTACAAAAGTTTTCAGCCAAACCAAGAAGAAAATAACTTTTTTATGTCTTTTATTTGAGAAGGATGTTTAAAGAAACTTAAGAAACAATTCACCAACTATGTCGAATAGCAGGATGAATATGTGGAAGAACATATAAGTTTCATGGCAATAAATCATTCCTTTCATAGGTAGAAAACTTAACAACCACCACTGTTAAGATTTTATGATTATGTTGCATCTTGTATATTGTACACGTGACCAAATTTTTTCAGTTCTATTCAACAGTCCATCCATAAAGGAAATGAGCCATAATTCACTAAAATGATATTTCTATGCAACAGTGGACTGTATGTGGACATACAAAATGTTTATATACATATATATATATATATATATATATATATATATATATATATATATATATAAACACCCAAACACAAAGAAGTTTTGTACTTGATTTGCTAATCCAATTTCTTGTCTGAAACACTGGACATCTAAAAAAAAAAAAAAAACTGCTCGCTCTCTCACTACATGGTGATTTTATATGGTCAATTTCTGGTACATCTAAGCACTGAAACTCAGTCTGTCAATTTCTGCTCTCAAACATCCAGGCGGCTGCACCAAACCTCATGTTCCACGTGTCATTTCTGCAATTTTAAGGACACGTTTGATTTAAGCAAACCAAATAAAACCAGGTTCTTTTACACTCCCCGCTGACCTCATCACACAAACTGCATGAGGAGTGTGGCCTCTTGTTGCTGGCACTCAACCAAAGGAGGACTGACTCAGCTTCTTTAGAAGAGCTCACAGTAGGAGCATCTGCAGTGTTCATCTCAACAGTCAGGCCCTCGGGTTCATGCAGTACAAACATCAGTTCACTCTGTCACTTGCCAGTGAGGTACTGTTAAAGCAGGACATAGGTCTTTCACATAGCATAGAGTTCTGTTGACCATGATGGAGTGCAGGCTGACAATGCTGGTGAAACATCCTTCTTTGTAGCTGGTGGTACACTGACTATTAGGGAGTTTCACCCAGAGAGAATCCCCCACTTCATACAGTGAATGAACTTGGTCGTATACACATGCGCAGTCAATCTCGTTTTGCTGGACTCTACATGCATGAATTGGCTAGTGCCAACTGGGATTTCTCATCAGCCCTGGGTGTGACATTGTACTAGTACACAGCCTCCATGATTAAATACTGATCACTGGTCACTATTCGTTTCACACTTCGGTAGCACTGCTCAATGATACTGTTGTCAGTGGGTATGTAAGAAATGTATTTGAACACTCCATTCCTCCATAAACTTCATAAATGATTTACTGCATGTGGTGTCATTGTCCATCAGCAATTCTGCCAAGGGCCCTCATTCACAGAACCCAGTACTTAACTGGTTCACTACAATCTCCATATCTTGCCACTGAAGGTATCACCAGATTGTCAATTGAGTGGTTTAGTTTTATGGCACATCAACTATTGTATGTTATTAATGCCAAATCCATTTTTACACATATAAACAGTTCTATTTCAAGCAATTCAGTTTAACATAAGTACACAGTTCTATTTGACCAATAGATAGGACCCTATCAGGAGCTACCACTCCGGGCCAGAGTGGACAGGAGAGCAATGGCAGTGAAGAGGTATTCTGCATTCCCCAAAGCTCCAGCATTACTGGAACCTTACCATCAGATTGTTTAGTGTCATATCCAGGACACTCATGGGGGGGGGGAGTCTTAACCCTCTGCAGAGAAGCAGTCAATATATTCTACAGCCCCAGCTGACTGGGCAAGTAAATTGAGTAGGGCCATAGTCGATAAGGGTCAAATAATACCTGCCATCATAATGGGTGACGTCCATCCCCAGCCACTACCACACATCTTTCACCTCTAGTCAGGGGGTGTCCTCGTGGTGTAATTTAGGGGGTGTCCTCGTGGTGTAATGGTTAAAGCGATGAACTGCGGGATCGTAGTACGCGAGTTCGTACTCCAGTCGCGCTATTACGTTCACTTTCGGGCAAATACCCTTGGGAAAGGTATGAACCCCCTTATTCTCCCTCCAGCTATGGGTAAATAGTAGGACGGACTAGGTTCTTCAGCCTTGGTGAGGCAACTAGTCTAGGAGAAGGAAAACTCTGAATTAAAACCTGTTAAACTCCGCTTAAAAATTGACCTTGTGTCATATCCTGCCCGAGCGGAGGGGTTGGTAAATAGTATCTTTCACCTCTAGTCATCCTGTTGGCCATCACACCAGTTGTGGGTCAATGGACAGACTTTCCTGGCAGGACTTGACCACCATTCTCATGTGCACATTTGTCAGTCGACAATAAACTTGCTTTCCAAAGTACCACATCCTTTTGACACTGGGATGCCCGTATTGCTGATGCACAGATCTAACTTTCTCATACCTGCACTCCGCTGTGGACACAGCACAGGTGTTGTGACTTGGCCTAACCTCTTACTTAAACATGTTGAACCACCTCAGTGGTACTCCTGTTAACCGGTCAGTGAGGTTGCATTCTGATGATACCAATGTTACCTCTAGTAACAAACCATACTCAGTGACTATCTTCTTGATTGTGTCCAGCCTTCTTCTAATCAGCATCTCATTCACTGCCTTGCTCCAAATCCTGGCCTTTCCTATTAAAGTGTCTGATATCCAATGGTACATGCATAGCAAATCTGTCTGTAGATGAAGCCTCTTGGCCTTCCACTGAAGCGCTAGGTTAACTCTTTTAAACATGGCATCCAACTCCACCAAGTTAATATGCACTGTGTCATTCACTAATGGTATCTTGTATTCAGTGAAGCTTATTCTATGTTTGATCATCCCAAGATTTTTGCCATTTCTTGAATATAAATTCGTTAGTGATAGGTTTTAGGTCAGTGTATGAAATTTTTGTATTGGATATGTCTCCCAGGAGTGCTTTTTTGTGGTTTAGTCTGCTCCTTTTATTTTCATGTATACCATTGTAACTTGGTATCCAGGTTATTATTTTTGGAAAGAGTATTCATTTTGTCTAAGAGTCTTGTGATGAGAGGGTGCTGATGTATTTTTGTTCTGTAGAGCTTGAAGGACTGATTTGGAGTCTGAGTGGATTTGTAGTTAGCTATAATGTTCATGGCTAGGTCAGCAGCTGTGACTCCTGCACTATAGAGTGATGACTCATTTGGGAGACGCTATAGTAGTTCTTGGTTTTGGAAGATAGAAGCATAACCAACTTGCATTCATTTGGTAGCATTTTTAAATGAACCTGACCACATTTTTTTTTTTTTTTTGCACTCAGTTAAATGGTTTCACTTATTTTTTTTATCTAATATGAATAAGTCTATTTACAATCAATCATTTATTTGCACACAGTTAAATGTTTACAAATATTACTATTTAACACTAACAATTCAATTTAACATCAGTCTTTGTTTACACGGTTAAATGATCAAACAGATCTATTTCAAATAATTCAATTTAGCATGAATACATAGTTTAAATGTCAAACAGTTCAATTTGACCCATAGTTAGGACCCTATCAGGTGCTACCACTCCAGGGCAGAGTGGACATGGGAGCAATAGCAATGAAGGGATACTCCACATTCCCCTCAGCTCCAGTATTACTGGAGCCTCACCATCAGATTGTTTAGGGTCATATCCAAGACACTCATTGGGGGAGCCTTACCACTCTGCAGTCAGTATATTCTACAACCCCAGCCAACTGGGTCATGGAAAGTGATGGAGTGTGTTTTGGTTTTGGATGGTTTTAGTATTGGTTGATTTATGATCCATGGTGCTGTTTTTAGGAGGATGGTATTATGTATTATTTTGGGATTGATTTTGATTTAATTTTTTTGATTCTTAGATTAAAAGGCTTGATGATCTTTGCTTTATTTTCAAATAGGTTTTTGTATTTTTTTTCATAATGCAGTTATAGGCAGGGTTTTGGGGGCATAAAATGAGTTTAGTATAGTATTCGGGTGCAAATTTATATCTTCTCAAGGAAAGTGGGGTTCATTGGCTTCTATGTATACGCTTTCAGTTGGAGAGGTAGTGAAGGCCCTTGAGGCAATATGGAGGTGGTGGATAGTTTCAATTTCTCAGAGGTAGGATTTTCTGGCTGCTCCATATGTGAAGCAGCCATAATCAAGTTTTTATTGTATTAGACATCTGTATAGTTTGACAAGAGTTTTTGTCAATATCCTAGTTTCTGTGTTGCTTAGTTGGCTGGGGCTGTAAAATATACTGACTGTACCACTGCAGAGGGTTAAGACCCCCCCCCCATGAGTGTCCTAATATGACACTAAACAATCTGATGGTGAGGTTCCGGGAATGCGGAGTACTTCTTCATTGCCATCGCTCGCAGATCCACTCTGGCCCAGAGTGGTAGCACCTGATAGGGTCCTATCTATAGGTCAAATAGAACTAGAAAGCATATTTATTCTAAACTGAATTACTTGAAATAGAACTGTTTTGATATTTAAACTGCGTACTTGTGCTAAAGTGGATGGTTTAAAATAGAACTGTTTTGACATTTTAACTGTGTGTGGACAAAAACTATACTTATACTAAACTTAATTGTTTAATTAGAATTGTTTGACTAAACTGAATAGCATGAAATAGAAATGTTTTTGACAATTAAACTGTGAACTAATGCTAAACTGAATTGTTTGAAATAGAACTGATTATTTGTATAAAAATGGATTTGTCATTAAATAACCTAAAAAGATGGATATGCTCTCAAACCTAAACAACTAGTCTGTATGGACTATGGTTCTCAGGAGTTGGATGTTTGAGTGCAGTCCAACAGCTAGTCCAGTGGCAACATATCTACACTGGAGTTTGCCTGCAATAACTCCTGAACCCATGGTGGCAGCCCAGCCAGGAATGTATATGCCATCCCTCTTTTGGGTGGACCGAACAATCACACCAACTTCTGTAATGCTGCCATGTAGACAGCTGCTGACTCTCCCGGGTATAGCTTTCATACTACAAACTGTTCATAGGCTTTTGATGTGGGCAAGGCAAACACCTTCAAAAGTACAGCCTTTATACAGGTTGGATTTTCTTTTTCTTCCTCCTTCATCTGTTGGTACACATCAAATGCATGCACCACCGGCCAGTCATAATGGCATGACATGCTCTACTCTCTTCAACCCAATCAGGCAGTACATGAGTTTCACCTTCTGGAACCAGGCAACAACAGAGGTAGAATTATCAAATTCTGGGATAAGCTTTAAGTCGAATCTCGCCAACTTAAGCCAAAATAGCTTGAAGGTTTTGTACTTGATTTTCTAATCGAATTTCTTGTCAGCAATGCTGGACATCAAGTCCCAAAAAAACATTCTCTCCACTCTCACTGCATGGTGATTTTATATGCTCTATTTCTGGTAAATTTGGGCACTGAAACTCAGTCAATTTCTCCCTTGAACGTCTGGGCACCTGAACCAAACCACATATCCCAAACATCTTTTCTGTAACTTTAAAGACATGCATTTGATCCAGGCAAGCCAAACACAACCAGGTTCTCTTACAATATATAAATTAACAAATGAAAATTTATTAACCTTAATCCATGGAACTATGGTATTTTTAAATACAAATTAGCTTTAACTAGCATTATTACATATGTTTTAAGATGATCATTGATGTATTTTGTTTTGAAATCTTTCATTTATTTCTCTAACATACAAGTCACTTTCAAAAATTGATATCACAAATATTTTCATCAAAGAACATCTGGATAGAGAACATTGCTTATAATACATGCGTCATCCTTTAACTTGGTGAGGATTTGCAATCTTCCAGAATTTCAAACTCTGCTTATGGAACAATATGTGCAAAGTCAGTTTTTAGGTAGATGCCAATATGGAACAGTTTTTATCAGAGTGCTTTATTTGCAGTAATTCTGAAACAGACTCAAACTGAAAACTATCTCTGTTGCATAAGAGTTTTTCGCTGAAAACAATAGGAATATATGGAAAAGATATTCTTTTACAACGGAGACAGTAAGATATACAGAGAGGGTGAAAACCAAATCCCACAAAAAAATGAATTAATAAATAAAAAATTTCCAAGTATAGTTTAAAACATTCCCAGAGATGACCTGAACAATTCCAGAAAGTTGGTTTAAATTGGGTTCAAAATGGCAAAATCTTAATTATACTGACAAATGGATATTTGGTTAATCATAGTAAGATATAAAGCTTTAAAGGAGTCTAAAATTGGTTAACACTGATATATCACATGAACAATGTTGGTGGTTAAGAGACAGTAAATCTTCAAATATTGTTTTGATGTATATATTATTTCTCTATTTTATATTCTTTAGAACCACCATTTATTTATGTTTTCCACATTCAACTAGAACTGTGCTGAATTCTTAACTTTTTGCGAACAGGATATACAGATAACATACACCTAGAGAAAAGCAAAGAATTTAAGGGTCAAAACATTGGTTTAAAAGCAACAAAAATAAGTGTAGTAATAAAAAAAATTTAAAAAAAAAACACTTTATCCTAAAACTCCAGCAATTGGCTAAATTTTCTTTTCTGTAAAATCAAATAGAGTAATACAACATAAAAAAATCAGAAATACACTAGCAAAAAATTACGACATCCTCATTATGCATTTCAATTTGCTCAAGATTAAATGTACAGGCAATATAGCTGGATTACAGTAAAATACAAGGTGAGTTTAAAAAGTACAGAGATTCAAGAACTTGACCAAAACAGAAATGAACAATAAATGAAACATTAATTTTCTTCAAAATAGTCTCCTTAGCATTCAATAAATTTATTCCATCAAGATTTCCATTGATTAACATACTTCTGAAATCCCACTTTTTATATAGTGTGAAGCTGTGCTGTTGTATTTTTTAATGGCTACAAATGACAGGAGGAATTTTTATTTAAGAAATAAGTAATATGAAGCATGGTCTGGTGAGCATAATTGTTGCTGTAGTTGCCAAATCCTGTGTTTCATTAAAAACTTCTGATAAAAAAATTTTGAGAATTGGTACTAATTTATCTAGATAAAGGTAAATTGCCCAGATATGCACATGTTCATTTAACTTTAAATAATTTTAGGATTTGGGTCTAGATACTTTTTGATCACACTTCTTTATAGATAAATACATATACAGGTTCCAAAATGAAGAGGTTCATGTTTACTTGTTCGGGTTTTATGACATATAAACTTTTATAGGTTATTTAATGACCAATCTATTTTTATACAAATAAGCAGTTTTATTCCAAACAATTTAGTTTAGCATAAGTACACAGTTTGTCAAAAACATTTCTATTTCATGCTATTCAGTTTAGTCAAACAGTTTTATTTCAAACAATTCAGTTTAGTATAGTTTTTGTTTACACACAGTTAAATGTCAAAAACAGTTCTATTTCAAACCATTCAGTTTAGCACAAGTACGCAGTTTAAATATCAAAACAGTTCTATTTCAAGTAATTCATTTTAGCATAAGTATGCATTTAAGTTCTATTTGACCCATAGATAGGACCTTATCAGGAGCTACCACTCTGAGCCAGAGTGGACCTGGGAGCGATGGCAATGGAGAAGTGCTCGATATTCCCCAAAGCTCCAGCATTACTGGAACCTCACCACCAGATTGTTTTGTGTCATATCAAAGATACTCATTAGAGAGAGGTCTTACCCTCTGCAGACATGTAGTTGATGTATTCTACTCTCCCAATAAAAGGGCCCATAATAGAACTCAGACACCATACACAGTGTACCTAGATGAAAATATGCCATGTTCTTCAGGATGTTGAAATTTTATTTTCTGCCAGTATAATATTATGAATGTATTACTAAAATATGCTAACCTTAATTTATCAAATGTATTCAGCACAAATCTAACAATGTGAAAATAATTTTTTAGTTAATTTTAAAAATGTTTAACAAACTATTATAATACTAGGGTGAGTCAAAAGTTTTGCAACATTTTGTAAATGTGAAACACAATTCAGCCGCTCTGGATGCTTTTTGAAGGAGATAACCCATACTGGACTGTGAGAAACAGAACTTGTTTGATACTTGCCAAATGCTACTCGCTGGATTTTCCTCTGTGACTTGGAGCACTAACTTGGAATCCATGGTTTTAGGCCTACCTGGTCATCAAGGTTCTTCCAACCTAAGAAAAATTTCTTGAACCATCTAATTACTGCACTGTGATCAACAGTAATCTTTATAGATAATGATTTTTAATAGTAATTGCTAAAAATAAATGCACTATTTATTGTTAATAATCATAATAATCTTTATAAATAATGATAATTGCTAAAAATAAACAAACTAATTATTAATGATGATATTTATAAATGAATACTAAGAATTGTTAATAATTGCTAAAGAAAAACACTAATTCCTTAACTATAGTACTGTTATGCAAATAGATACCAGACTCTCACTGCTTGTACGATTAAAAAAAAAAAAAATTCCTAATTAATCTTTTTGCGGTCCAAAATTTCTTAGACAAAGTATTTGCATTATCAATTTAGACTCATTTTTTATTCATCTATACTGATACTGCGAACAATAGTTATGTTACATAGCAACTTGAATATTGTAATTAAAAGCAACTAAAAAGATAAAAGAGAAATATACTCTCTCATATAAAGTATCTTTGATGGCATATTAAGACCCTCTCCCAACTTATATTTAATATTACAGTATTATGCAGAGAAATTTGGTAAAAGTATGGATAGTCTATGGCATATAGCCTATCTGAAAATTCAGTGTTACACATTAAACAAAGAATATGTTGATCTTTTAATTTTGTTTTAATCTAGACATGACTTCTCTAAGCAAAAGTTAATTTTAAAAATTCCTTGTCATGGCTTTTCACAAAATATACATTAATGAATAGATAGACCCACATACATATATAATGAGGCATTCCTATATGCAAACCCTTATTTGATGCCATATAAGACCTGCATACAATTTACATTTAATATCATTAAATTAAACAGTTAAGCTAGGTACAAGTAATGACAGTCTGCAGCAACAAAGAAAACATTAACACAACTCAATAAGACCCAAGAGGTATTTTTTGCTACTTTTTTTTTAGGGAAAAAAGAGGGTATTCTTGAGGGTGTGTATGTATGTGAAAGAGAGAGGGGCTATGGAATTTCCATAGGTACAGATATTACAAACTGATCAAAGGCAAAAGTGCCAATCCATAAAGAGTTATTTACTAAGCTTAGCTGAGTTGTGAAACAAGGCCAGAGGTATGGAGTACATAGTGAGAATTAAACTCACACACAATAGTCTGCTAATCTAACATGCTGACCATTACACCATGTGAGATGTCAATATGTAAATACTGCTATCATTTTTATAAGAACGGCACTAGTTTAATATATTATGAGGTTTAGTTGGGTTTTATGACATATCAACCATTGTTGATTATTTAATGCCAAATCCTGTTTTTATATATATTAAATGACTTGTAAACACATTTTGTAGATTCATTTTTAAACAAACCTGAGATCATTCTTTTGTATGCAGTTAAATGAGTTTGAATATCTCTATTGACTATTTATGATTTGTCTGCACACAGTTAAATGGTTGCAAGTATAACTGTAGCACTAACAATTCAATTTATCAATCATTTGTTTACACAGTTAAATGATCAAATAGTTCTATTTCTAACAATTCAATTTAGCATAAGTCACTTGATTTGATTTGGTTTTATGGCATATCAACCATTGTTTGGTTTAATGGCATATCAACCATATGTATTAAATATATAATTTGTAAACACATTTTGTAGATAAATACAGTTAAATGATCAAACAGATTTATTTCTCACAATTCAGTTTATAATAAGTCAACAAAGTTAAAGGGTTCCAAGTATTGCTATGTATCACTAACAATTCAATTAAACATAGTCATTTGTTTACACACAGTTAAATGATTGACCAGTTCTTTCTTAAACAATTCAGTTTAGCATAAGTCATTTGTTTGAATAGAGTTTAAATATCAAACAGTTATATTTGACTCATAGATAAGACCCTTTCGGCTGCTACCACTCCAGGCTAGAATGAACCTTGGAGCGATGGCAATGAAGGGGTGCTCTGCATTCCCAAAAGCTTCAACATAAGATTGTTTAATGACCTATCCTGGACACTCATTGGGGGAGTCTTACCCCTCTACAGTGGTGTATTTTACAGCCGCACCCAACTGGGCTGAATATACTATGAATATGATACTTCATATAATGCATTGAATATTTTTCTCTACTTCATTTTTCATTACTTCCTCTCCCTTTATCAATTCACAACACATTTTTATTCTATGAGGACACTCCTAATCTACAAGCTTTACTTTCCATGTAATATCAAAATCCTATTACTATCCTTAAAAAAAAGAAAAAATTTAAATCCTAAAATCAGGAGGCAACTAGGTTAAGTCTAAAATATTTTCCCCATTAGAAATATTTTGATAAATTTTCTGCTCCCAGATTAACCACAATATCTTTTATCATTTAATAGTTAAAATCAAAATTCAAGATTTTTAAATAAAGAAAAAGCTTTCAATAAGATTTGATCCTATAAAATGTATGTGTAATTATGGAATCCCATGTAATGTGTGTATGATATGGAAAAATTTAAACATCAGGTCCCCACATACTATCATAATAATCAATTCTTGCACTAACTATTAGTAGTGTTTTCTTTTCAGTTGTTCAAGTAAGAAATTAAAATAAAGACAAGCCTCTTTGGTAAAGCATCATTCATGAAAGACAAGTTCCAGAGGTCAAACCTAAAATTTTAGATTAAATTAAATTTTAATTAAATACTTTCCCCATCAATTATTTTGACCAATTTTTTCTTTTCATATTTTCACTATTCCAACTTCAGACCACAATGTTTTTAGCCAATCTATTTAAGACTTAAATTGACACTATATGTTATTATAGACACTGAAAACTTGTCCAATGGGTGAGAATTTAACTTAGTAATATTGAAATGTTTTGAGAGGACTTATAAATAAATAAACATTGGTAAGTGGTCAACATTTATAGCTATTGTTTATATTACAAATATAAACACAAGATAATTTTTTGGCTTGATTTTTCCATTGACTAGGAAAAAAATCTTTAGTTTCTAATTTCAAAATAATGTAGTTTCTTGGAAATAAAGCTGTCACCATATGTGTGATATGGAACAACATGTCTGTTTCTTTGAGTTTATCCTATCTTGAAGATGAAACTGAATAGCTGCATTCACACAAATAAGGTATGTTTGCTATCTAATTTGTTTTGTAAAAATCATCAATGATACCTTACTGTTCAACAAAAACAGAGAACACCTTCTATAACACTCTTGACTACTTGTTACTGTGCAAGAAAAATGGAATTGTCCTCAACAGGGAAAAATTCCAGTTCTGCCAAAATGTAGTCCAATTCAGGGGCCTCCAAATAATATTTTCAGGAGTGACCCCAAGTTACAACCTACTGAATGCTATATCTAGCTTCCTGACCCCCAAAAATATCACCAAAGCAAGGTTTTGATTTGAGCTAGTTAAACAATTGCATGGGCATACTCATTAAGTCCCATAATCCTGCCATTTTGGGACCTCGTCAAAAAAAAACCCCACACTTTGTTTGGAATGAGAACCTGGGAAAAGCATTTCAGCAATCCAAACAGATCATAGTGGGCTTGGTAAAAAAAATAGGAGTTACCACTTTCGACGTCAGCAGGGTAACCTGCTTAGCCCCTGATTGGAGCAAGGAAGGCATTGGCTTCTTATCATTGCAGAAGTACTGCATGTGCCCCACTGGAAAAGTGCCAGTGCGTTGTCCCAATGGATGGTGCATTGTATTTGCAGGTAGCAGATTCTGTACCAATGCAGAGTACGGGTATGTAGCTATTGAAGGTGAAGCAGCTGCAATTGCCTGGGCACTTGAGAAGTGCTAAATATTCATCATGGGCAGCCCACAGATGATAGTAGTAACCGATCACCAACCACTGACAGGAATATTTGGTGACAGAGATCTTAGTAAGGTACATAACCCACGTCTCTTTAGGCTAAAAGAAAAATGCCTCAGATATTCCTTCAGCATCCAACATTGTCCAGGCAAGCAGTACAAAGGTGCTAATGCAGTCTCCCGCAATCCAGTAGTCGCAGTAGAAGCTCTGATAAGCCTGTGCCCCACACACCCATCCTCTAAAGATGTCCACCTCTTAGACAAAATAGATGCTGTAGTAGAAGCAGCCATCATCCAAGCAACAACAATGCTGTCATGACACCTGACCACATTCAAGCGTTGGGCTGAAGTAACAATCCCTACACAAAGTTCATACAGGCCATCAACCAGGGATTCCCTCATAAACATTCTCTCACAGAACCTGATATCCGCAACTTCTGGGAGGTACAACACCGACTCAACACTGATAGAGGCCTAGTATTAATGGACGGAAGAATCGTCATACCAAAATCCCTCAGAAGAAAAATACTACATTGCCTGCATGCAGCCCACCAAGGCATGGACAGCATGAAAGCTCACGCCAACGATACAGTCTATTGGCCTGGCATGAATGCATCCATCTGCAACTTGGCAAATTGCCAAACTTGAGCAACTATTGCTCCAAAAAAGCCACAAGAACCCATCATCATGACTCTAGCCCCAGAATAGTGATGGACATATTCCACATCAGTCACATTGCGTACCTTGCCTATGCAGATAGACAAACAGGTTAGCTCATCTTGTACCACCTAAAACCAGGTCATGCCACCACAACCAAGTTGATGTCCATCTGTTGGCACCTGTTCCTAACATACGGCGCTCCAGACAAACTCGGTATCAACGGTGGGCCACCTTTTACCTCCAGCATATTCCAAGAATTCTTTAACACATGGTGTGTGAGGCATAGACTATCTTCAGTCGCACACCCCCAATCCAATGGCCGGGCAGAACTCGCGGTAAGAACCGTGAAGAGGTTCCTTGGACAATGAAAATGTCGCTCAGGCCATTCTACAATACCAAAACACCTCAATCCAAGGTATTGGCCAATCACCGGTACAACTCCTGCTCCACCGCCAACTCTATGATTCCATTCCTTCACAGTCAACCCTCTACAAGCCACACCCCGAATGGGTAGCAGCTGCACAACACCGCGATGAACTCCTCCACCACTGAAAGGTATAATAGACACACTCACAACCTCTCCCCACTACAACCTCTCCTCCACCACTGAAAGGTACAATAAACACACCCACAACCTCTCCCCATTACAAACCAGCGACACAGTAGCCATATAAAGCCCACTAAACCACCCATGGAATACTACAGGGAAAGTCATTACTGTCCTACCAAACTACCAATACCGAATAAGAGTTGATGGATCAGGAAGAATCACACTTAGGAACTGTTGTTTCCTGAGAAAATGTAAATTCAAGACCACACCAAAACTAATACCAAGTGCAACACCTGCAGCTATAACCCCCACAATTAATATTCCACTTCTACATCCTGATCCCCCAACATCTTCCAATAATGACACACATATAACAATTGACCTTCCCAAACAAACTACACATACTTGGTTGTCCAAAATTCCTAGAGCTCTATCCAGACTACAACCACATAACAGACCAGGCCTCAAAGAAAGACAGCTCTCATACAACCCAGCCAGCACATGTGGATGGGAGATGAAGAAGCCACTGCCCTAACATGCAGGATAAAATAATAACATTTACCAGCTCAGCAGCCCAGCTAGCGTCTAGCTGGCAGACAAAAACATGTCAATGAGCAGGCCAGTATATATGCACGCTAGTATAGCCACCCTTGGGCTGGCAGCCAATCACTGCCCAGGGAATGGACTCAACCACTAGTGCATCGTAGAACGCCTCAACATGCATATAATCTTCCCTTCCTCATGCTCAAGTCGGATTCACTACAACACGTAATTCGACACATGTGAACAACATTCAAGAGTAACAAAACTTTGACAAGTATTGAAAGATCTCTGTCAGCAGTAAGACCAACTTCGGACATAATACTAACAGCACAAGACGTATAATATTTGTTGGACTTTACCACTTCAGTTAATAAATAGTTAATTCTATTTGATTGTGTATCTCTTCCTTACTACGATACAACATATTCTATGGGTCAGTGAATGTGGCTAGCTAGGGTCTCTTAGAAAACGGTCAAGCATAACCACTCCCCTTCCCCTCCCCACAATACATTTAGGGCTTCATATTTCCCTAAATTTGTATGTTTGTTTTTTCCACAAATAAACTGTATTGAGTTACAGTCTATTTTATTTTTGTTTGGGCTGGAGATTGGGAGCATTTTTTCTTTAAGAGGATTATGTTGGAGAAGTGTGTTAGGAGGGTAGAGTTTTTTGCTGTAGCCTTCTCTGCTATCTCTTCTCTAAATTGTGAGCTGTTTCCATAGGGGTTTCAATGGAGGAGTCCTTTGTTAGAGTCTTCCTTTGTCTGTTGGCTTTCCTGGTGAGTGTAGTGTCTTTGGGAGCTGGTGATGTTGGTTCTTCAGGTGTGTTGTGTTTCTTGAGAGCCAGAGCTTTCGGTAGATCCTCCGTTTTTGGGGGGGGCGTTCCATTTTTCCTTTTTTTTTTTTTAGGTGACATAAGTCCATCCGTTCTCCAAAGTCAGAAGATTTTCAGGCTCAGGGGCTGAGTTTGTCACCTTGATAACTGCTTCTTACAACAGCTTTTCCTGTGTGATATCAGTGGTCTTTGGGATTTTCTGGGGCAGGCCTTCACAAGGTGGCCAATCTGCTTAAAGTTTCAGTAGTGCATCTGCCTGCCCTCTATCACCACCATCATTTGTCTCTCCCAGCATAGGATGGAATCTGGGGTGGCTTGGAAGCCTATTCAGACAAGTCTAGAATACACAATCACCATGAGCTGTCCCGGCGGTGGCTTGCAGTTGCAATATATCCTCAAGAAGGCCATAGGCACTGAGGAATGAGGTCAAGATGTCGCCTGTAAGATACACCAGGACATTGCAAGCTATGACACGGATTCTCCTGGTGCCCATGTATTCCGGCTAGAGCCGGAAGAATTTTGTTGTGATGCATTTCCTTGCTGTTTTAGCAGAAAAACATTCCATGTTGCAAAACTGCATTTGTAGAAATATTGGCATGGAATGAGAGCTCTTCAAATGTGTCCTTTTTGAGCCTGGTCAATCTCCTGGTTTTGAGGTCAGTCATGACCAGAAATAGGATCTGGGGCTCCAAGGCCTTTGTAATTTCAGATAGAGACAAAGTATTGGGTATAGTTGCCCATCATATCCCTCTCATAATCCTCCAGACCATTCTGTTGGACTTTCCAAGAGGCTGGTATTACAAGGGAACATGGGCTGTTTTGCTGAACTTTTACATCATGGGAACCGGAAGATATAGCCAATTAGTCCCAATGGTACTGCCCGGGAGAGGCACTCTGGTTATTATGACTGACCAATCGGGACATCGGTCTCCCCCGTTCTTCCGGTTTGGCAGGGAAGGCTTCCACAGTAGCCAGGGATGTTAGCTAGGCCACCGTTCCAGATCTGGCAATGGTCACAGTTTCCAGTAGCTTAGGCTTTAGGGAAGCTTCAAATAGGTCTGAGGAGCTCTTTGGAGAGTCCTTTGTGGTTGCAGAGACAACCAGACAAGGGGATGATATTTTTTTTAAAAAAGGATGAACAATTAGGTGAATTTGAAAAATAAAGAGAAATGAGAACTGGCCAGCTAAAGCTGGCTAAAAAAAAAAAAAAAAAAAAAAAACTATGTGATTGTCACAAAGTTATTTCTTTTTGAAATAGATAAACATTTGCAGCCAACTATTTGGCAATAAGTTCTGACAACTGGACATAGTATGTGGAAAAAGAGAAGCAACTAGCATCCAGTCACCAGACAAAAAAAAGTGGCAGTAACTCAATACTGAACCACAAAATGATGTATTGTGCACCTACAAAAAGTGTTCAAATACAGGCTCTAACTCAGTACAGAACCCACACCATTACTGAAACATACTTATATATATATATATATATATATATATATATATATATATATATATATATATATATATATAAAATCACTAATATGTCCATTCCTGGGCCAGCAACCAATCACTGTCCAGGAAAAGGACTTAATCACATGTGCATAATAGAATGCCCCAATGACAATAAAATCCCTCCTTCCTCAGAGTTCTGAAGCTCACTTCAAATTGTAACTCCACTTATTCTGTGTTTGTGAGCATGTCATTTGTTCTTGGTTACCTTTTCATTCCCACATGCCAGAAGGATCACCTGATCTCTTTGGACAAGCAGAAGAAGGAAAGACTCCGGCCAGTTGAGTTTTATGAAACTGGCTGTCACTTTCAAATCTATTGGAAAGCTAGGACATGAGTGACTCGCCAACAATTGATCCAGCTCAAAGAAACCCTTCTAGTCCACCAACTCAACCAGCTTCATGAAAACTGCAAAAGAAGATGTCAGAGGACTACAAGAGGGATAGAACAGTAAAGCATGTGCAGTAGTGGAGGATTTTGATACTGTGCAGGGTGCAGTTGGCTCTATGATTGGGGATTACTCCTTCCTGGAGTATCTAGAGAGGGAGAGATTTAATGCAATCCTCAACATCATTACAAATAATGACAGGCAGATGAGGACTGTCATCAAGGGAGGGGGGCCTCACTGCTGATCATGAAGGCAACAGGGATATCTAGTGCAGCACTGCCCCCAGAAATTGGGGGAAAAACCTGCTCCTGTGACCGTACTTAATGCACCCTTAGAAAAGGGTCTGAAAAAAGACCCAGCCCAAAACGAATGGACAAAAATGGTACACCGGAGGAAGGGAGGTAAACCAACACCTAATAAACATCCACTGACCAACTAAAACAACCAACATCTACTGACAAACCATCATCTACTGAGCAACCAAAACCCTCCGACTAACCAACTGAAATCCAATCCAGAAAACCAACTGAACAGCCATGGACCAAAAATCAATTGTCAGAGACATCTGCAACATCACCTTCAAAAAAAAAAAAATAAAAAAATAAAGGAAAATCACCTGGAAATTCTGCTAAAAAGGAAAAGAAAAAAAAAAAAAAAGGAAAATGAAGCAACATCTCTCCTCCATCTTCACTGGTCAAAGACAACACTACACTATCTTCTCTGGTTCAATTAAAGCAAACGTAGGAAATCTCCCCCGGGGATAAATCCCTAGAAATGGTTCCAACTTCAGACGCCATACAAGAATATATGGACATGCAAGTTAACCTGAAAAGGTGGCATGACAGTGAAGACAGGGCAGCAAAGAAAATTAAAAAAAAAAAAAACATGAATCCCAGTCCAAAACCCCTCAAGAAAATAATGCAGATATCACTACTTCTAAAACTACCCAATCCTCTAACTTGTCTGCCAGCCCTCAACCTCACATATATTTCTCTTAAAAAAGATAAACAAAAACTGCCCTGCTCCCAGTCAGAGAAAAGAGACAACTCCCCAATAACTAACTCACCAAGAATTAGGTCAGCTTTGTCCGACACCAAAAAAGCCTCCTCCAGATACACAAAGTAAGGAACTGTTATGGTGACTTATCTACACGATAATGAACCTTCACAAATACTAACCTTATTCATACTCAGAGAGACTTCCTACCAGCAGTCAAGCCTGGCAGTTTTCGGACAAACATGTCTACCTGCTGTAATAACACTCTTATTTTGTATATATGTTCTGTTATTCGATACACCTGTTCAATTTACTTTCTCTTCTTGCATGTCTTCTTTCTGACCCCTAAGAGGCCACAACAACCTGGCAACAAAGGATTTGCGAGGACCACCGGGATTATAAATGGAACTCTCCTAAGACACTGGCAAACAAGTTTTCGCAAAAGAACTAACATGAAAAACCAGTCAGTGAAAAAACTAGTATTACACAAATAATTGGGGAACAAGTATTTGTACTACCACAAAAAGTTCAGAGAAAAAATCGTCAGCAAACAAGAATTCTACCAATTCAGTTTACAACACAAAAAATTGGGGGGGGAAAAAAAAAAAAAAAAAAAAGGATTTGGTGGTAATTGCCAATTTATTTTAAAATTTTCACTAAACCATTTTTTTTTAGGACAATAATTTTGTGTTTTATTCACCTCTAATAAAAGCACACATTCTTTCTTCTCTTGAAACGTTTTTAATTAAAAAAAAAAAAAAAAATTATTCTTTACAATAAATTGCATATTTTTCAGTTCTTCTTTCTTAAAAGACACACTTATCATAGAGAATTTTAAAAGTATTTTATTAGACCTAATAAAGTACGAAAATACACAGCAATTGCAGGTCCAAGAGAAAATGGAAGAGAAGTGGCAAAAACAACTGCTCTCTCAACAGGAAAAAATAGAAAAATTACTTCTGCAAACTCAGAAAGAAAATCAAAAGAGACAGCCTGAATTTCAAAAGCAAGTTTTAGAACTAATAAGCCATAGTAGTCCCATCGAAAACGAATTTTCTTTTTTGCAAAATGCCATTTGGAGTATGATAGAGAATTTTTCATACCCTCCTAAGGAAGACGCAACCTTTATATCATAATTTAGGAGATATGAGAACTTATATACTACAGATTGTGCAAATTGGAGTGACTCGAAAAAAAGTTCATTTTCTGAGGAAACTTGACAACTGAACATACAAAATTCATAAATTATGCCCTGAAAGGCGAGCGAATTGACATTCACCGAATCAGTGTAATTACACATGGAACTCTTCAGTCCAAAGACATCTTACTTTCATAAGAGATGGAGATATCTTAATCTAACTAGGAAGTAAGAGGAAGATTATACTACTTTAGCATCAGAAGTAAATAAGCATTGTGATGATTTCAGACTTGCAGAGCTAAGTGCGGATAACTTCAAATGCTTGATATTCGTGCAAGGGCTAGTTTCAACAAAAGATGCCGAAATTAGGCGAAGAATTCTAAACAAATTGGAAAATGAGCAGATTGCTGAAGACTGTCATAGGTACATAAGTGTAAAGCAGGATTCTAAAAAAGATTGAAGAATCAGGTATTGCTCACGTCAGAAAAATACACAACAAAAAGAAACAGTCTCCAACTAAAACTAATAAAACAAAGAAAAAACAAAATAATTTGCCCCCTAATCCATGTTCCAGATGTGGCGCCCCTACACTGGTCCAAAGATTGTACTTTCCCAAACAAGAGCTTCATATATAACCAAATCGGACACAAAAGCTTGCATTGCCAATCTAAAAATAAAACCAATAGCAACATAAAAAATACAAAGTCAGACTAACTAGATGGTGTTATTACTAGGAAATTCATGCACGTAAAAGTGTTAAACAAAAATGAGAAATTCCAACAAGACTCAGGTTCTGATCTGACTCTAATAAACTTGCAGACATGGAGAAGATTGGGTGAGCTTACCATGATGCAAAATAGCAAGATCAGTAACAGGGGAAAAAATTAAATTTGAGGGAGAATTAATTATTAATACAATGTTCAATGGAAAGACTCTTACATAAATTAAAATTGTTCATCCAGAAAAATACTAACAATCTATTTGGCACTGACTGGATGACAAAATTTCAGATTTGGGACTTGCCTGTAAACTCATACTGTCAAAAAATTTGAATGCTGAAACTGAAAAATCAAAAAAAGAACTGAAGCCAATCCAGTAATTTTTTCTGGTGGGTAAGGAAAGTATACCAAGATGATGGCAAAATTTGAGCTACAAGATGACGTCTAGCTAGTGTCAAAAAAAAAAAAAAAAAAAGCGAAATGTGCCCTTTACTTTGTTGGAACAAATCATCAAGGAACTTGACAGATTAGTAAAAATTGGAGTTCTATCAAAGCTAGAGTACAGCAAATGCACTACACCAATGGTCTATGTAAAAAAGAAATCTAAAGAGATACATGTTTGCGCTGATTTTTCTACAGGACTAAATGCTGCACCGAAGGACTGTCACTAGTCCAGAAGACATATTTGCAAAGCTAAATGGAGGGAAATTTTTCTCAAAAATTTACCTTAGCAATGCTTTATTATTAATCTATAGTATACAAAAAAAAAAACACATTAATTTTTAAAGTTGTCATTTAAATCCAAGTTGACCGAGAGCTGATCTATCTACAAGAATATTACCATTATAACAGTAGACATTACAATGAAAATCAACTTTGACCAGTCTATGAATTTTATTTTAGTTATTTAAGTATCTATACAAAATTTTTCAAGAAATTATCTGTTAGGTACTTTAAGCAAAAAGGAGAAAGCAAGTCATGTTAACTTTGTTTATTTTATAAATTTTCCAAAGTATGCACTGAACTAAGAAAGAATCTACACAAATGAACAAGTATAGAGGGAAAAAAAATAAGAATTTTGTAAAATAAAAAAATAAAAACATTGAGAAAAAAGTAAGATTATTTGGTAAGATCAAAAACTGGTAAGAAAAAACATTCAGATAAATATAAATTAGTAAGATAATCAAGCACTTAACTCAAATTTAGATGTATTTTGTTCAGCTTTTTCGATGAAATAAAGCCAAAGGAAATATCACACATCTAAATTTGTGTTAAGTGTTTGATTTATACAACTTTCCTCATATTTCTATCATACTGTCAGATTCACTGCAATCTATCATTTCAACATATGAAAATATATAATTGTTACCAAATAAAAGTTACAAATCAATATATAGATGAGGATTAGAACACACTGCATTTCCAGAAAAGTGGATAAAGACATAACTAATTCAGGTACACAGGCAGTTTGAGGCAGAAAGAGATAAAGGCAGTAAAAATGGAAAAATTGAAGGAAGCAGACAACAAATTTTGAGTAGTTTGTAAGTACAAACAGTTGAGACAAAACATATGGGCTTTCTGATGTTCCTTCTTCTCCTTGAACATGACATCTACTTTATTAATCCTGATTCATAACCTCACAAGATAGTCAAATTCTAGAATGAACTTTTAGATACTGGACCTGCATGCATGCATGCATTTCAAAGTAAGGCAAACACAGCTTAAGGTAAAAAGTGCCTGCCACTTCCACTTAAAGACCTTTATTCTGAAATTCATTAAGTTGGCCAATTATTGTCAACTGGAATCATTTAGGACCCATTAGGTATATTTATTTGAAAATTATTTTAAATATCAAAGCAATAAATACAATAAATCATAACTAAAATTCAAATTCAAAACGATTTACATTTGTAGACATGACCTAGTGGTTGAAATTTAAAAAGGTTTAATAATAATTTTCATAAGCTCATGAAAATTATTATTAAACCTTTTTAAATTATATATGATGAATAGTTTATGAAAACAGAAAATTAAACAAAGACTAGAGAAACTTAACTCAGACACAGATTTATTCATTAGATATGTGGTGCATTCAATAAGTTTCCAGACTTTTTTGTACAGGCATTTAAAATTGTTGTAGACTCTTGAAAATTCACTATGTTACTGCTATAGATCTTATGAGATGACTGACCAATTTTTATGATTTCAGCTTCAAATGAACAGCTACAGCAGCAATTGGAATACACCCTTCTAAAGCCTGATTATCACAGCAGGTGAATTTCAAAAATGCAATCTGGACATGAGGACACTTTAGAAGAACAATATGCAATGAAATTCTGTTTTAAACATGGAAAAAAATTCCACAAAAACATATGGAATACTTCAGATTGCTTTTCAACCATCTTGCATGATTCAAGCATCAGTTTTTGAGTGGCATAAGAGATTCAAGGAAGGCAGGGAGTCTCTGAGGGATGATGAGAGGTGTGGGCACCATAAGGAAGTCAATACACCAGAGTTGATTAGCCAAAGGGTTAGGGTTACTCTGTTGAGGCTTTAAGGGAGTTCAGGAAGAGATTCCGTCGGAAGAGGCCAGCATTCTTCAAATCGGGTCAGTGGCATTTCCACCAGGACAATACACCAGTCCACAACTCCATCCTTGTCACAGACTATTTGACCAAGATGGGCATCAAGACAGTTCCTCAGCCTCCCTATAGTCGAGACCTTGCTCCCTGTGACTTTTGCATATTCCCTAAGCTCAGAGGCTGTTGTTGAGACAATTGAGGAGATGAAAGAGTCTGTGACGAAGGTCATTGACACTCTCACACAAGAGGACTTCCATGGGGCCTTCCAGAAGTTGTTGGAACAGTACAACAAGTGCATTACAGCCGGAGGAGATTACTTCAAAAGGGACTAGAGTTTCATGTGTGTAATATTAATAAAAGTGCCCATACGAAAAAAGTCTGGAAACTTATTTAATAATTTTCAGAGTTAAGTTTTGTAAGTCTGCACATTAAGAGTTATATGTCCATTTTCCTATTTGTTAAGAATCAGTGTTTAACCGATTGAACTCAAGTGGCTAGTATTTGTGCTGCTAACTAGAAGTGCATAAGCCCGGGCAGCTAAAATTTCAGCCATGGATTCACCACTACTACATTGCTGTTCCAATAAAACATTCTAATTTTATATCACATATAATCTTATTATTCTTTACTGTTATCTAATATCCTGTAAAATGGTTAAATAACAGATTACAACATTTTACATTTTCAGCTATTTTTCAAGCCAGGAGCCCAGAGTGAAAAGCTCTACAATCATAGGATGCTCCTCAGGACTCTATGGGCAAATATGTTCTTATTTTGTACATTAATGGCCAAATGTTTAATAATTTTTTTTTTTACATTGATAAAAAATTTATTCATCTGATTCTTCAATTATGTTCTATCCAGACCTAATATCACACCTTTTTTTTAAATGTCTAATTAAAAAGTGAAAAAATTCTATTTTTAAATTTTCATGTAAAACATCACACCTATATATCAGGTTTTCATTCACAGGAAAAGAGATTTTAGGCAGAATACAAAAAATTCTATGAAAATTTATGTATGAAACTTGTAAAAATGACAAAATTTAAACAATCATCTTCCCCCATATGTTTAAACATAATGTTTAAATTCAGTCTGAATGTTAGAAAGAAGGTTTTATTTTAGGAACTGAAGATTTTTCTAGTCACACTTAAACAATTCAATATCTGCCAAATATTTTAAGATATAGCATGAATATCAAAAAAGAAAAAAAAAAGACCACAAATTCTTTTTGTCTTTTATTCTGATATTTTATCAACTTATGTGAAACCATATAACTGCTTGCAAATAAACAGATTTAGGCATTAAATAACCCAACAAAGGTTGACATACTGTAAAACCAACCACCCCAAAACAAATACAACAAATACTGGAAAGACTTTTATATAACTTTGGATGAACTTTAGTTTGTCTAAAGTTATGTATTTGCTGAATAAAAGATCATATACATAATGCTTGAAATTTTCCAAAGTTTTTTCACTATCAATGCATTCTTTTTGACTCTTCACCTTACTGGAGAAAAAATTTTCAACCAGGAAATGATGAGCTGTCTGCTTTTTGTTGCTGACAATTTCAATGACGATAATACTAATAATCAAAACTCAACTGAATGACAGTAAATGCAAATTACTTTCCAGTGAATAGAAACAAAAAAATTAGTATTGGGGACATTTTTTTATAGAACTGTCCTCTTTGCATCACATGACTAAACACACTCTTTCTAAATAGGCCCATTTAACAAATATTTATAGAATAGAGATTAAAGCTAATTTGAATTATTGTAATATGACTAAACTTTCTCTATTCACAAATCTTATCACCACTTGCTACAGGAACATTTGATAATGCATTCATGTTTTATCAACTTAGGCTCTCTCAGCAAAAGAAATTAGTTCCTAGTTTATAAACGACTTTTTTTCTTTTTTAGTTGGTTGGGTTTTATGGCATATCAATCTTTGTTGGTTATTTAATGACAAGTCTATTTTTATACAAATAGTTATATTTGAAACATTTCAGCTTAGCCTGAGTACACAGTTTAATTGTTAAAAACATTTCTATTTCAAGCTATTCAATTAAGTCAAACAGTTCTAATTTAAACAATTCAGTTTAGTTTAGTATGAGTATAGATTTTTTCCACACACAATTAAATCCCAAAACAGTTCTATTTCAAACAATTAAGTTCAGCATAAGTACGCAGTTTCGATGTCAAAACTTCTATTTCAAGCAGTTCAGTTTAGCATAAGTACACAGTTTAATTGTCAAAAGCATTTTTATTTCAAACTATTCAGTTTAGTCAAACAGTTCTAATTCAAACAATTCAGTTTAGCATAAGTACACAGTTTAGTTCTATTTAACCCATAGATAGAGCCCTATCAGGTGCTACCATTCCTGGGAGCAATAGCAATGAAGGGGTGCTCTGCACTCCCCAAAGCTCCAGCATTTTTGGAACCTCACCATCAGGTTGTTTAGAGTCATATTCAGGCCACTCTTGGAGGAGTGGTCTTACCCCTCTGCAGAAGTGCAGTCAGTGTATTCTACAGCCCCAGCCTGATGGCTGATGGCAATCACAAAAATATGGGTGAAAGCCCATCTCAAACCTAAATTAAGAGTAAGGTACCTCTGGCCATATGTCTGAAGGAGAGACTTGCTCACAGTCTGAAGGGTAAATTTATGAGGGCCTTTCTTTTTATCTGCCTCAGTGGCATGGATAATGGATATTTATGCACCACTGTCTGTAAAAGAGAAATGGACTAACTCCCGGAAAAATGTGCTCGTGTATGCCTAGCATGCAAAAGCAAAAATGGCCACTTTAACATGTTTTAAGAACTCAAGACCTCGGATTCTCATGAGACTGATGAGACGTGTGCAAAGGTCTGAGCCTATAAAAAAGACAGACAGCTGCAGTGTTCGATTTCAACTGGATAAAGGTTGCACTATATACAGCTTTTGCTGTGGATGGATTCACGGCATTTGATCAATTCATCAAGTGATGGCTCCACCATGGGGAGTCAGTTGATGTTTACTTGGCAGAGTTGCAGAAGCTTTTGGTGTTGTTTGGGGGAATAAGTGACCAAGGCCTGGCATGCGCATTTGTGCAAAGGTTGCCAGACCAAGTGAAAAGTCTTTTTCATGCCTCAACCCACATGAATCTACTATTGATTGACTAGCTATTGGCTCGAACACGAGCTAGCATGAAAGATAATACAATTGAGGCGAGATTGGCTGTTGCAGCTGTTCAAGGAACACGGGATGAGACTAAGTCGCCTGACAGTGTGGGGACTTGTATGATTTCATAACATGTCATCGCTGCAACGGTCCCAATCACTTTGTAAAAGATTGTAAAAGACCAGCCACTCGAAAGCGGGCACTCTGGATACGTTGCTACAAGTGTAAAGTGTTAGGTCATATGTCCCACAGCTGCCCAGGAAACAAGTTAGGGGAAGAGGCATAAGCGCCAGTCTGCTCCCTGAACCCAGTGTGAAAGAGGCACTACCTGCAGTCATCGTTTGTATTAATGGATTTCAAAGATTGGCCTTACTAGACATGGGCAGTTCACGGTTGCTCATAACTAGAGCGCTTTGTCATTCTTGGGAGAAGAGGAAGGTGGATGTATTCACTGTTGGTAAAGGTGCCCTAAGGTGCTGTGGCATTGGGCGTGTTCAGCTTGACATAGGCAGTGGGTGCCTTATCGATGTTGAGGTTCTGGTTGCAGACAGAAAGTTGTTGGGGTTCGACCTGCTGCTTGGTTTTGATATCATCAAGAAGCTGGGAGGAGTATACATGACCAGGGATGGGACAGTGAGTTTTCCACAACTTGACAGACCTGTGTGCGCAGCCATTACTATTGACAAACCAGACTTCCATGCAGAATTTGACCAGAACAAAAAGATCTGGCTTGTGTCATGGAAATGGTCGGAGAACCAAACGCCACCTGAGTTGGAAAATAAGGCCACTGAGTACTTAGTACCAAATCAACTTAGGGCAGAGTTCGATAATGAGCTCCAAACTTGAATTGATAATGGATGGATGATTCCGTACCCAGAAGAAGAATGTGGGCCCCCCAAAGACCTGATTCTGTTAATGGTCGTGTTG
Source organism: Sepioteuthis lessoniana (assembly GCA_963585895.1). NCBI lineage: Eukaryota > Metazoa > Mollusca > Cephalopoda > Myopsida > Loliginidae > Sepioteuthis > Sepioteuthis lessoniana. Next base: position 45,390,930 of record OY757916.1, on the reverse strand, counting down.
CAAGCAAACAAGCACACACAGCTAATGTGGACGTTTGTGCGCAAAAATTAAGAGAGTGGCGACAGAGAGGATCGAATGTCGCCATGCTGGATTTGCACCTGGCCTATTTGCAGGTCCATGTTGACAAGTTATCGTGGCCCTTTCAAACAGTCAAGATAAAGGGGCAAAGATATTGCCTTACTCATTTGGGATACGGGCTAAATGTGGCACCAATAATTATGCGATCCATTATAAATATGATGATGGCACAGGACGAAACTATTCAGGGGGCTATGTCTTCATACATTGATGATATATTTGTCAATGAAAGCGCGTGCACAGCTGCACCATCTCCTACAATTTGGATTGACATGTTAGGATCCGGAGCGGTGGAAGGACGGTACTCGTGTACTAGGTTTACGTGTCAAGGAGAAGCATGGGAAATTACGATGGTGTCGTGGGGGTGAGCTGCCAATGTTGCCTGACGTACTCACTAGGAGCTTCTTTTTTCTGTGTGGGAAATTGATGGGACATCTTCCAGTGTGTGGCTGGCTCCGTGTAGCAACCACATTTGTGAAGCGGCGTGCAAACTCTGTGACAGCAGGCTGGGACAACAAAACGCGAGACCAACCCCTGATCCAGATGCTATCGGATATAATTGCACGATTGGTGCAGAAGAATCCAGTGCAAGGTGACTGAAGCGTGAATGGACGTGAAGTCATTGTGTGGATTGACGCCAGCTCCTTGGCTACCAGTGTTGTTGTAGAAAGTGGTGAATCACTTATCAAGGATGTATGTTGGTTGCAACCAGCATGTGAAGACAAACACATCAACTTGGCAGAGCTCAATGCAATATTGAGGGGAATTAACCTGGCATTGCAATGGAAAGCGACTGTGCTTCACTTGAAAACTGACTCTGCGTGTGTGCATCGATGGGTTTCTGATGCATTATCTGGAAAGCTAGAATTCGCACAAAACCGACGTCTAAAATGCTAATCAGACGACAGCTTAGCACAATCAAGGAACTGGTAGTGGAGTATGAACTAAAAGATGACGTTCCCAGGCGAACCGAGCTTATCAGCTCACCAGAATGCCTCAACGATGGTTAGACATACTTCGGAAAGAGACAGAACCAGTGTGTGCCGCCACCATGGAAGAGCAGGAATCCACTCACATATGAGCCATTCACCAACATAATGGACATCCTGGTGTGAGGTGGACACAATATTTTGTTAGACAAGTCAGCCCTGCCGTTTCAAGACAGAGGTTCGGACAGTGGTCAGAGCATGTGACCCGGCACCAGTACATTGGAAGGTCGGGAAATTGGACGTGCGTGACAATTGGAGGAGGGTGGGAATGGACATCACCCATTATGAGGACCAGCATTATTTAACCTTGATAGACTGTGGCCCTAGTAGGTTTTCCATTTGGCACCCATTGCAACATCAGAATGTTGCTAGCATCATACAACAACTGGAGTCGGTGTTTAGCGAGAGAGGACCACCAGCTGAGCTACTCACTGACAATGGTGCAGTGTTTAGTGGAGAGGAATTCGGAAGGTTTGCTGAGAATTGGGGCATACAACTACAATTTCAGTGTGCCTATGTACTATCGGGTAATGGCATTGTAGAGAGATGCCATCACACCATTAAGTGTATTCCATCATGGAAGCATTATATTGGTATAATGTGACGCCAAAAAATGACGCAACAGCTTCGACAACACCAGCTAATGCCATATATAACTACTGTTTCCAGGTAAAGGGTATTGATACTGTACCACCACTTTGGCACGTAGATTCTGGACCCTTCAATGTGGGAGATACAGTTTGGGTAAAGTTCCCATACGGTTGGTGTTCAACACAATTCAAAAAGGGAATGGTGATGGGGATTTACAGCCTGCATTCAGTTCTTATTAATGGAATCCCGCAGCATATCAGAGGCCTCCGCTCATGGCACAGATCAGTCGCCTTGGAAGATGACGGCAATAAAGGTGACTCAAGCATGCCGTTGTTGTATAGTACAGACCCAGGTGATTCTTCCACAGAACTAGAGGAAGCAGAGACGGACAATGATGATGCCAAGAACGAGAGAGGCTCACTGAACACAGTCACGGAAGAATCTCATCCAATTTTACGTAGAAGCAGTCATCAAAGACGACCGTCATCTCCATGCCATTTATGTGATTGTGAGATCAGGTAGGAGTGTAAAAGATAAATGGACTCACCCCAGGAAAAACGTGCTCATGTGTGCCTAGCATGCAAAAGTGAAAATGGCCGCTCTAACGTGTTTTAAGAACTCACGATCTCAAATTCTCACAAGATCGACAAGACGTGTGCCTATAAAAAAGACAGACAGCCGCAGTGTTCGATGTAAACTCAAGTGTAGCAGTTGGCAAGAGACGATATATCTAGCTGATTGGAAGAGACAATTCAGAAGACATTTTTGAGCTAGAGATGTTTGTGCTGGACGGTGATATGCAAAAAGTGTCTTGGATCAAGCTTTCTGACTGTTAAGCGATCCCTGATTACTACATTGTCTTCAAGGAAATGTATACCAGTGGTAGGGTCAAGCACAAATAAAACGACTAATTTTATTATCGTCAACACACCATGTCACCTCCAGTTGCTGGCTTAGGCTTTTCCCTGCTTCCCATTAAATGAACAGGATTGTGCCTTATCCCCAAACTTGTGTAAGAGACACATGGGAGCCTTGCTACTCTCCTTAGCTTGACTTCTACTCTGTGAGCGTGATGTGCTCCTTTTGTCCATATGCCTTTCTCTCAGGCCATTTGGACTTCTAAACTTTTTAATCCTTCCATTGAGTTTGCCAACTCCAGAATATACTTGCTAGAAATCAAAACCATTCTATGAGAAGTTGGGTCAGCAATATTATCTGCTAGGGTAGCTAACTTCTCAATGGGTGCCTCCACACCTATAACAGCCAGAATATAATGATATTCTGCTGGGAGGCATTCCAGAAATATATGGCAGATTAGTCCATCTTCATGGCCCTCTCCTGCCAATTGTTGCACTCTTCGCAGAAACTGTGACGGAGCGCTGCCTCCTCATGGAGAAGCTGAGATAGCTTTTTTTGCCGAGATGCCAACATTCTCTTTCTGAGCTCATCTCTTAGTCTGGTGTAAACCTTTTTGGCTACCTACATCTCTATTCTCACACTCCAATTCTAACTGGGTGAAAAATAAAGCCTGGTCCTCCCTACAATAATGTGGGCATGCAGTACTAAGTGCCCTAATTGCTTTGGTCTTGTCAAAAGTTATGCAAGTAAAAGAAAAAATTCTCCCACTAAAAGGACTCAAGTCATGGATGCCTCCCTTTCCTAATCAAGTTTAAGTAGCAGTCAGCCAGTAAAGTAAAACAAAGAATGAGGAAGAAAAAATTTTGTTGGTGCTAAACCTAAACACAAAAAAGTGATCATTCAGTATTGCCAGAGGTGAATTTTATTGTTCTTTTCTTCTTTTATTCTGATTGAGTTGAATTGATTTAAGTAGTTTTTGTGGATGAGATCTAATAAAAATTTTCTGCAATTAGGTTGGCAATATGCTTTTCAATTGTGGCATATCTGGGTTTTTTTTAGAGAAGTGATTTATTGTGTTATTTATGCTTTTAATAGTTATTTTCTTTATAAAGTCCTAAACTTTTTTTTTGAATTAGTATTGGAGTTAACATTTGAAGTGAAAGTTCTCCAGCAGGATCTTTTGGTTTCTTTGATGGCATGTCAAGTTTTGGCTCTTTCTCGTTTGTATTTGTTTAGATTTTCTGATGAGTGATTTGTTTTGAATTTCCTAAGAGTTGCTTGGCCATTCTCTTGTATTTTTGCACTCCTCTGTGAACCATGGTTTATTGTGGTTTTGAGGATGTGCTGCTCACATTGCCATTTACTGGATGAATATATGGATGAATAGACACCAATGATGCAAATATGTTGGGCAGGTCCATCCTAGTAAAATAGACCAACCCACCTGCTGCATTAGGTGCTCTCCTATATATGAGGTAAGCTTGTCTGGCTTGTTTTTAACAAGAAGATTCAAGAAGGCAGCCATGTTAGCAGGTGAGTCATTTGACTTCTACATCTCCCTCCTCTCCCCATCGCAGAAGCATAGTGGCCATTGGGGCGGAATCAGTTCCTTATTTCCTGGCCAATTGTATGAAAGTAGTCAAGATAGCACCCTGGGAATCCTGGTTCTTGATGGCGGTCATTAAGTAGGGCCCTGGGATTCCAGGTCACTTTGCAACATAATGCCACTATTTCCTGGTTCTTTGGCAGGTTGATGTGGTCTACTCATATCTGTAATCGTCAGCTCAGGTAACAAAAGCAAGGCACTTGGTATGAGGGTCTTGATTAAAGGCGCTTTAAGTTTCCTTATGAACCTGTGGTTCCGCAGGGTTATTCTATCTGATCCTGCAACTCTAATTCTATATTGGCAGTTGGGAAGCTTCTCTACGATTCATCCAGCTATGTCCCATCGATGGCTATTTGGGTTTTGAATGGAGACTGTGTTGCCCTTACAAAGCGGGGATAAGGCATGTGCAGTACGATTGTACCTTTTGATGTGGTCTGTGTTGTGTTTGGATAATGTTTTTTCACGTTTTTAGGCTGCGGCTATCCACTCAGGGTGTGGTTTATACAAGTGTGGGTGTGATGGGATAAAATCCCAAAGACATCTATGAAGTAAGAGTTGTGGTGGTGATAATCCAATGCCTTGGATAGGAGTGTTTCTGTATTGCAGGATTACTTGTGTTGCCATGTCATTGTCCAAGGAACCTTGGTGTCCTGTGCAGTCCTTTATGAGTCTTTTTGCAGTCTTGACTGCTAACTCTGCTCATCCATTAGACTGGGGATAGGCTACTAATGAAATTTTTTGTTTAACAGCCCAGTTTTTTTAGGAACTGTTGGAATGAATAAGCTGAGAAGGATGGCCTGCTATCTGTACTAAGCTTCTCAGGCACACCGTATGCTTGGAATATTTCTCTGCAGATAGATATCAACCTGGAGGCAACTGCCTGTCCTGTTTTGATGCGGTACAGAATGAGTCATCCAGTGAGCCTGTCTGCACAAGCGAGATACGTGAAGAATCCAACATAGAACAAATCCATCACGATTTGTTGAAAAGGCCATTCTGGTGTAGGTGTCATATGGATTGGTTCATGTGGTTGACTTTGGGCATTCCTTGAGCATGTAATGCAATTTTTTCTGTAATTGCGAATTGAGGCATTCATTCCAGGCTAGTAGACTGACTCATTGGCACATGTTTTCATGCCAACTACTCCTTGATGATCTGAGTGTAGGGACTTTAATATATTTTTGCACTGGGAGGTTGGTATTACTATCCTCCAGTCCAGTAGTATTAGGCCATTATCATTGCTGAGGTGATTACGATCCACCCCAGTATTCTCATATCGTAGGCTGCGTTGCTTGACGACAGTTTGGAAAACCACTGTCTATGGTCTTGCCTAACAAGGTGTATTGTGTGTCTTTTTGACCAGCAAAACGAATGCGGTCAAGGGAAGTTATGGCAGGGTAACCATCTAATTGGGATATGGATATGAGGGCTGTCAATCTCATTGCTGCACAAATCTCATCTGATTATATAGGGGAGGTTTCTATGGAAAATGTATCAAGTAAGCTTTGCACTGTAGTGACTGGATTGGGGGAGATAGCATCAGAGGCCCTATGCCATTTTCCAAGGAAGTGTTGCATGGCGAAATGATATCTCAAGCTTCTTTCTTTGAGCCGGAATAGGCATGGGTTGTGAATTTTGCTGAGATCTCAATCACCAAAAAGTCCTTTTACAGGCTCGTGGTTGGTCACCACTATAACATTGGGGCAACCCAGTATGAACATAAGGCACTTTTCAAGTGCCCAGCTGATAGCTGCTGCTTCACCTTCTATGGGTGCATATCTTTGTTCAGTATTAGTCCAAAATCTGCTTCCAGCAAATACGAGGCACCAGCCTTCAGGACAGCAGACTCGGGCTCTGTCGATTGCACATATGCAGTGCTTTTGAAGAAGCAAAAATCCCATGCCATCCTTACTCCAGTCAGGGACTAAGCAGGTAACTCTGTTAATGTCAAATGTTGAGATGCCCTGTCTTACTAGTTTAACAATGACCTGCTTTGATTCTTGAAATGCTTTCTCGGGGGTCTGGTACCAGCTGAATCTTGAGCTCTTTTTGACAAGGTCCCAAAACAGTAGCATAATGAACTTAATGAATATGCCCAGGTGAGTTGGTTTACTAGACCAAACCAAGACCTTGCATCAGTAATGGTTTTAGGAACTGGGAAATTTAAAATAGCATTAAGCATTGATTCAGAAGGAGATACTCCTGATGAAGTTATTTGCACTCCACCACACTGAACAGTGTCCTTACAAAACTGGAATTTGTCCTTATTGAGTACAATCCCATTTTGTGCACATCTCGTCAGAAAATCAAAGGTATGATAGAATGCCTCTTTGATGTTGGTGTCGTAGAGTAAGGTATCATTGACCAATTTGATTTTCCTGGCAATGTCCTTTATAACTTCATCATATCTACGGGTGTATCACCCACTCCTTGATAAAAGTTGTGAGCAGTTGGGACTCCTCATCTAATGATAACCATCCACAGCATCCAGCAGTGTCTTTTGGTATTGGGTGGCACCTGCATTGCCAGTTGGAAAAGTGAGGCAGTATGGTGGGTTTCTCACTTGCATTGCGAATTCAGATATTGATAATCGATGGTACGTCTTGGCCGACCATCCTTTTTTGTTGTAATCACTATTGTGCTGCACCAATCTGTAGGAGTGCCAATGGGCACTTGTTTTAATATGCCCCTTTCTATGTCTTGCATAAGAGCTTGCCTCACTGGTTCTTTTAAGTGGTATGACACTGGTATAGGTCTGTGTTTAGCTTTAGGAACTGCTTCCTGCTTCAGGTGGATATATGTGGGTTTACAAGACATGGCTGGGAATTGCTCATCAGTCTTGAATGCTGAATTAGCAAATTGTTCCAGTAACCATTTTTCAGATTCTCCACATTTTCTTTGTTTGCTGGAAAGGTGGGGGTAGATGTCATATATGAGCCTGTCTCCTGGTCAAACTCTACATGTGCAATCAAACTGTCCATGTTAGCTTCATCATCCTGAAAACTTCTCACTTCACTAAAGCGATTTCTTGATTTGGATCGGCAAACAATTGAAAAATGATCTTTGATGCCGCACGAGTTACAGGTCTGATTCCATACAGGACATGCCTGTTGGCGGTTGCTGGTTTTTGGGATGCCATACTTTTGATTACCATATCAACTACAACACAAGTTGTTCAGTTTTACAATCTGATTTATGAGGCATCTAGGTTGAGGGGTATTTTTTTTTTCTTTGCGATAGGTTGATGCACGCAATGCCGAAATTTTGAGTTTCCCAGACATTTGTGCTTGGTCACAAAGTGCTGCCTCAAATGCCTCAGCATGGTTGATGTTTTCCTCAAGGGTCTTTAATGAACTGGCCTTTGCTAATAAATCTGCTTAGAGAGCATCATTTGCTGTGCCTCTGATCAGCTGATCTTTGATATAGATATCAGATAGGTCGTAACTGCAAATGGGACATGTGAAATTACAATCTTGTGCTGTACCTCTGAGGCGGACGACGAATTGCTGGACCGATTCACCTGATCCTTGAGAAATTGAGGCAAAAGATAATCTATGAACCATGGGGTTTGATTTCTGTGTGACTAATGCCTCCAACATGTCCATGAGTCTATTTGGTTTTTCAGAGAAAAATTTGGGGTATGTATTTATAATTGATGTTTGGACAGCCTCATCAGCACAGTTGTATAACTGGATGTTGGTCTGTGCAGGGGGCATGTTTGTCATTCGCACAAACACCTCCCAATCAATTCTGAATTTTCGGAATTGTTATGATGTCATCTCTGAATGGAGCTGGGGAAGTTTGATTGCAGGGCCTTCATGTAGCTGTCTGATGTTAAAGGCTGCTCCTTTGCTAGGGCATGTCCTGTAGTTGTGACACCTAGTTCTTTAAGGACTTCCCAGTCTATCATGATGAGGCTATCCTTGGTAATGGTTTCCTCCACAAAAGTTTTAGCATAAGTCCTGGCAGATTCAGCTGGAATGCCAATTTTGGTAAGTAGCTCTTGCCAATCATCGGATCCTGTCTGCAGTGCCATGATGAATATTAGTTGACTTGAAAGTGGTCTGACAAACAAGTAGACTGATGCAGCTCACATTGCCATTTACTGGGTGAATATGTAAAAGAGAAATGGACTTACCCCCGGAAAAACATGCTCATGTGTGCCTGGAATGCAAAAGCGAAAATGGCTGCTGTAACGTGTTTTAAGAACTCATGTTCTCTGATTCTCACGAGACCAACAAGACGTGTGCAAAGGTCTAAGCCTATAAAAAAGACAAACGGCCACAGTGTTTGTAGCGAACTCAAACATTGTGGTTGGCGAGAGACGATATATCCAGCTGAGTGGAAGAGATAATTCAGGAGACATTTCTAAGCAAGAGACATTTGTGCTGGACGGTAATACGTGAAAAGTTTCTGGGATCAAGCTTTCTGACTGTTAAGCGACCCCTGATTACTACAGAATAGACAACACTGATGCAAATGTGTTGGGCAGGTCCATCCTAGCAAAATAGACCAACCCACAAATACAAAATTTTAAAAAAAAGGAAGGGAAACCTTATGGACCTACACTTACCCAAATATCCCTCAAGCTTAGCTAATATATATATCTACAAACAAGAAGTGGATAAATAGTGTTTTGAACTGTAAGGCATACTCCTCTTGAAGGAATATCTTCCAACCACAGAATAATCTAAGCAAAGATTCACCTGCAGAAACATAAAGCTTAATGACATGACTGATCTTCACTAGTGAATAGTGATATAAGCAATCAATACACAGTAACTGTAAGAAAAAAGTTTGATACTCTTAATGAGACAACTGAAAGACATTATCCAAATTATGAATATGAAAACTGTTACTGCATGGCACAATAATGTGGATTCATATATATATATGAATGTATGTGTGTTTATGTGTGTTGTGAATGACCATCAGAATCAAAAGGATTCTTATCTTCAACATCTTTGAATGGTGTCAAATTATCTGAGGGATCTCTTTGTGTGGGTAATATGTGGGAGGTGTTGGTGCCAAAAATGGACAAAGACCTGTGCCCATGTGAACCTGTGTGAGGGTCCCAGATCAAGAGTAAGGGTGGAAAGAACCAAGGCAACACGGGGTCATCTATAATTCTGAGACTTGCAGTCTGAGACAACAATTGAGGAGAGAGATCCAGAAGAGAAGAGTCTTAACCAGTCAGAATGGCCACATTGGCAGAGAAGATAGCACAGAGTCACAGCAGTCAAAGTAGTGAAGGGTAATGACTAGCAGGAATCAGCATTTTTGCAAATGTTGGGAGTTTCACAAGGCATTTGTGATAGCCACACACACACACACACACACACACACACACATAAACAAAACCAGAAAAATGCCACATCTTATGTTTAGCTATCTTGAATCAGTTGTTTTGTCTTTTCTTCCTTCCTCCCTTTGTTTGCTTTTTTTTTAATTTTTATTTTTTGTTCAACTAGTGAAATGCCTACTCGACCGGGAGTAAAAAATAACAACAGGGTCCTTTAATGGACGATCGACCAAACTCCAAAATGGCACATGGGGTTATTTCCTATTGGTACCGTGAGCAGGGATAGACCCTGAAAGAAATCAGAAGAATGAATGTTTTCATTCTGCAGATGAGAAGAAAGAAGAATGGACTCTTGTGGACAAAGAAAAATGTTTATATTAGCACGTATGTGTGAAAGAAAAAAATTAGCCCTACAAGAACCCTACAGAAGATTTTTTCTCTATTAAGGAGAAGAATGAAAATGAAGCATTGCAGGGGAAGGAAGAATCAAGGAACAGACTAACTGATAAACACTAAAAAGACCTTTATGTATGTAAAAAAAAAAAAAAAAGAAAATGAATATGTATATAAAATAAAAAAAATCTCTCAGAAACTAAGAGATGATTTTTTGTTAAAACAAAAAAAAAAAAAAAAAGGAGAAAAAGGTAGGAGTCCACTTTTATCACCCGGTCCCATTCTCTGCACCTGGTCACAAAAATTAATTTGTGAAAAATTTTAAATATAAAGAATTAACCCATAAATAAAATAAGTAATCTATTTCATTTTTGTGGGTGTGTCTCATCAAACTGTTGAGTGGAACCTTTTATGGTTGTTGGTTTGGTTTTGTAAGAGGGAAGGGAAGAATTTTTCCCCTTTCTGTCTCTTTCCCACATTTTTTTTTTTTTTTGCCTTTAATAGTCAAAAGGATTTGATAGCCAGTTTAGTGTGTATTTAAAAAAAAATTTTTTCATTGGCTAATCTGAGAAGTTTTACAAAAGGCTCATCGATCAAGAAGAAAAAAATCATTAGAAGGGACTTCTATCATAATTCTTTTCCGCAGCACCTTTTATTTTGATTTTTTTTTTCTGTCTCTTTTGCTTTGCAAACCTTTCCTTTGTGTTGTAAACAAGGAGGAACAGGTTGATTTTAAACAGGGAAGATGACAAAAATGACGATGATAAAGATAATAAGGACAAAATTGATAAAGATGATGTATATAAAGTGGAAATCGATAACCAAAATCACGATGATAAAGATATATGATGGCTCGAAATGGAAAGAAGAGGAAAGACCGATGCAAATCAAAGAGGAGGTTGGAGATGTGATGGAAATTAAAAAAAAATTGAGACAGAGCGAAAGGGAGGAAGAGAAGACGGAGGATGATGAAAGAAAAACGGTAGAGGAAAAACATCAGGAGAGGACAAAAGAAGCAGAGAGCCAGGTGGACAGGAGGGAGAGAGACAAGGAGTCAGAAGAGGAAGAGGCAGAAGGGGGATGAGAAAGGCAGTAATGGTGGAGGCATGTGATGGTTGACTTCATTTTCTTCTAAAAATCATACATTTTTCAATAGGCGTCCAGTTCTGGCTCACAGTTGTGCCATGAGTTGGCCTGTAGTATAGAACACCATGACTGAAACAGAATAAGATGGTAGTATATCTGTAACAATGCAAGTTTTCGTCCATTCTTATAAAAAAGCGGACACGATTACAGACCTTTTCCAGGTCCAGACGAATCATAACATCAGCTAACAAAACATATTTGTTGGTTCTGAAGCAAATCAACAGCTCCAACATGTCCCCTATTAGGTTGACTCCTGGATAGATCACCTCATGGGTCTCACCTTCTTGGTTGTCTGGTCAGCAAATTTGAGTACTGGTCTATGAGGAATCCAGATGTAATTCCCAAACTGTTCCAGTGGGATGATTTCTTTTATAATACCTTCATCTTCTTGTAGTTTAAAGATGTCCAGATATTGATCATAAAGATCTTTCTTCTCCAGGTCCTTAACTACCCTTTCAAGGATCGTAAAAGCAGCATTGTGATTTGAAGGCACCGACTCCACTTTGTCTTCATACCATGGCAGTTGTACATAATATCATTCAGGGATGGCAGATACTGAGTCCCTGAACTTCCTTAATTTCTCCTTGTCTACAGTGGAGAATTCGTCTGAGGTAGGTAATTCCAGAGATTCCATACTAAACATAATTTCTAGTCCTCACTGGACATTTCTCTCCTCGAACCAAGTTTTCAGTAGAAAGTTGATTTTATACTCTGGGAAGGAGTGGAGTTTTAGCCAATAAGGAGACATAATTTATGTTTGCACCTCCTTTTCTTTTCAGTTTTCAGCTGATTTTCATACAAAAAACGGCTTTTGTCAAAGGGGATTAGTCCTCTTAGTGTGGAAAAAGCAGCCCCATACATGCAGGAGACTATTTCAAATGGTTCCCAACAGCCCCTCAAGAGTAATAAAACTGTTTTGGGAACCAAGGAGGAACCTTTCAACTTAAATTTAAATGGTTCCATGAAAAAGGATGTGCTTTTGGGCTGAAGAGGAAAGACCTAGTTGGTACCAGCTGCCTCCTGAGTCTGGGAGTTGATTGCTTAGTCAACATTGAGGGACCTCTGGAGTTCTTCCCTCTCTGTTGCTCTACAAAAACCCTAATCACTGTCACATCTCACTTAAATCTGAAAGATACTCAAAATAATTCAGCTAACGATTCCAATTCTCCTTCAGCAGCCAGTTGTTCCTCCCTGCTTCACAACACTCCCTCTAGCCATCTTTCAATGTCCCTTTCAAAGGAAGAAAACAGATTTAAGGACAATTGCTTCTCTTCCAAACCTTCTATGGTTGACTATCTTCCTCTGAAGAAATGCTAGCCTTCTCTCTATTTCTCTTTGGTTGACAGGGTCGTCCATTTGGTTCTAAAGTGAAGGGTTAGGGTTAGGAATTCATTGCAAATTGTTGTAATTTTATCCAACATAATGAGGGGGAAGTTGGACTGTTTAGACAACTTGAAACATCAAAAATTAACCCCAAACTCAACATGAAAGGAAAAAGAGAATAAAATCCTTACCTAATAAGACAGCACCTTCACGGCTGTAACTGGGTTGCAATGAATTGCCCCATTGCTTAAAAGCAACAAATCGTCCTTGTAAAGATAACAAAAGTAGCAGCTGAACACAGTAACTGTTAGCATAACAAGTAAGTCTGGTGTGAATCGACACCGAAAAACAAAGAAAGAAAAGACTAACTTTATGGCTTTCCAGCTGATCCTATTGTAGCCTCATCCAATTGAAATGGGTGGACTACAAACAAATACAATAAGTTCAGTCAGCAAAATAGTTACAGATTTCCCATCTGTTCCTACTTGACTGGCAGCCACACAGAATTGCATCGCTTCCCCACTTCCATGTCGAGTTCTGGTTAGTAAAATTACTACACTACGTGCATAGAAAAATATGTTTATTACTGAGACAGTGATATTTATTCTTGGGGAAAGGATCGGAGTTGATCCCTGAGAGGGGAGAAGGATGGTCTCATCATGAATAGAGTTAGTATGAGGTATAGTCTGAATGAGGTTTGAGTGAGAAGGGCAGAAATTGGTAGAATCATCAAAAAGTGATAATTGATTACTTGGTAACTGTAAATGAGTTATAGAATTAATATAGCCCAAAACCTCTCAGACTTCTCACCAGTAAAGTTGGGATCTTTATATAAACTGAGACTTTGGCAGTCTCAGTAGTTCCAGCTCCAGTACCAGAGAAGTCTATGCCAGCCATCACAATAGTTAGTTCAAGCCAGGAACCGCTGCGAGAAGCTAAGACTCCGAACCAGCCCTGATAGACAACTTCAGCCTAACCCTCTTTGAACTAAAGTGCCAGATATATAAGCACCAAATTACTAACTTCTAATGCAGCAGAGACAGGATGGGTTTTTAATCATTGTATTCAACTTATGGAATATAAATTTCATTATTTGTTAGAACCCAGCATTGTTCCTGATTGAATTGAGTTGTTTTCTTTTTGCCTTCTGAGGCAAAAATTCTCAGTTCAGGCATTTGGTTTGGTCGAACATTTCAGTTGAGATCAGAAATCACAATGTGACAGTTAAGAGATCAACTGAAGATCGATTTTCTTTTTTTAATCGTGACAGACAACCTTTTGAAGGAGAATTGACCAACCCAGGCTTCTACCAAACTTGGCCATCTGGGAAGACACAAGTGATGACAACTTGGCCTGAAGTGCAGATGGGCGATAGTGTACATAATGTTATTTTTCTATGCAGTATCTAGACATAAGAGTGCTTCTCCGAGATGAGTGGTTGAGGTAACCTTTTCTACTTTGAATTGCCATGACTTATACAACATCATAATTGGTGCCATGACTAGATTAGTGTCACAGTTAACTTCTGTGACCATGAGTTTGACATCAGTGACTCCATTATATTTGGAGAAACGTGATTTGCAAGATCATATACATGCACTTAAATGGTTTCAAGTATTGCTATTTAACATTAATAATTCTATTTAGCATTAATCATTTGTTTGTACAAAGTTAAATGGTTTCAAGTATTGATATCTAACACTAATTCAACATTATTCATTCATTCACCTACAATTAAATGGTTTCAGGTATTGCTATGTAATACGAATGTGGTTGTCTTGAGGACAAGCAAAAGCAAAATAAAAAGTGCCTGCGAGTTGCACGCATCTGTCACCAGAAACAAAACTTCACTGAGAAAGGGAAGCAGCCCACATGTTTTCAATCATACATCCTAGATGCATTAAGGTAGGTCTTCAGTGATGCACTGTCTTCATCGCCGATTTCGTTTTTTTTTTGCATCATATCAGCTTCAACAGCAACCCTGGCATGACTCTGGAAGAGCCAAGCCGCCTCCTTGATCGCGACGTGCTACGCTCATGCCTCTACCAAAGCAAAAAAAAAAAATATAATAAGGCCGGACTTCAGCTGTTCTTATAGACATCTGTCCTTCAGTAACAGCCAATGAAAAACAGGGTATTTCACACTCCTCTACAATATAATACCATCTTTACCTCATCCGGTTTCGGCTGACTACTTCTGGATTCGGTACCGAGGTAAGATGGTATTTTTAATACTCGTCCACAATTTACACTTTAACAAGACTTACACATATCCTACCCCAAATCTATCCTATACTAATACTTCCAAACTAACATGAAATAAGCCCCTACTCTAACTATTCAGTCAGTCTTTAACTCTTACCTTATACCCTTATTCGAAGCCAGAAAAAAAAAAAAAAAAAAAAAAGAAAAGGAGAAACTCCCATTTATTTGGCTCATGAAATCATTTGCTACAGATTAACTCATACTTATTTGCCTAGATCTCCTGCCCCGTTTGTTAATAATCTATACTCATATTACCAATCTAATGCATATTTCTCAAAAAAAAAAAAAAAAAAAAAAAAAGAACACGCTACTCTATTCAACTCCTTACATTCTAACTTATTACTATTACGAACCTATCTCCTACTCCCCCCCTTTCTCCCATAAACTATTTGCAATTAGGTTTCAATCAATTAACTAAAACTACTAGTGGGCGCTGGCAAATAAACTTATTAAAACCTTAAATTAGTAGTGGACCGTAACCAGCATACGAAGACAAAATAAAAAAATAATTTAAAAAATAGATAATTAAATACCCCCCCCCCTCGCAAACGCCAATGATTCTCAACCCCCTCCCCCTGACATTCCGACTACCCTAACTTAATATTATCTCAATATACTCTTATAATGTGTAATATGTCTCCTAATCTTAATTCTTAGGCTCCTCCATCGTCCACTTTATTTCTTCCATGGCTCTGATCTCTTAAGCCAAATCCACTTTGACACCTTCAGAACTGTGTTGGTAATGCCCTTCAGCACCCTCACTCTAGCTGCCCCGACTATACCAATTTTTGCAAGGGCTCTGCCCAAAGACTGTCCAGCAAAGCCCCTACAACCAACTTCTACGGGGTCATAATATATCTTCCATGACTTTTGTTGACATTGTTCGACCAGTTCTTGGTATTTGGACCTCTTCCTCTCATTAGCGAGAGTAATATATTCCTCCCATGACACAGTCAGTTCCCAAATAATGCACTGCTTTGTGTTATCAGAGTGCAATATCAGGTCCAGTCTTAGTGATGTTACAGCTATGTGTCTGGGGAACTTCAGCTGAGTCTCCAGATCCACTATCAACTGCCAATCGTCCGCGGAAGATAACAGGTTCGTTTTCTCTCTCCTCTTTCTCTATCTTCCCTCCTGCTTTTACGAAGTTGATCTGCTTCAATTTCTTTCCTGGTTGATGATTACTAGCCCTCATAGCTTTAGTCACCTCATTCGCAATTACCTTGTGTGCTTGATCGTGACGCCAACGGTACCGTCCATCACCCAAAGCTTTTGGGCAACTACTAAGGATATGTTGTAAAGATCCTTTCCTAGCACATAGTTGACAATTGGGGGTCTCTCTCTCTTCCCCCATATGTGCAGGTTCGTTGGGCTCGGTAACACATCATATACTGATTTAATGAGAAATCGAATCTTGCTTAAGTCCGGCCGCCAGCAATCTGACCATGTAATCCTTTTTTTCTCTACATCCTCCCACCTTGTCCAGGCTCCTTGCAGACTCAGACCGACCATTTTACAGTAACACACTTCTTCTACGCCCTCACGGACTTCTTCTTGGATGAGTTGTCGTCTTTCTTTGCCTTTGGCACTGTTAGTATGTGTAGAGGGGAAAACCCCAATCCCGCTCTGCCTTTAGCAATATAAACATTATGACACTAATACAAATTAACTGCCTCGTGTAAATGAAGACACCACCATTAGACCAATAAATCAACACCTGGAAGGTTATAAAAAGCCGACACCAAAGATCTGAAGCAGTTTGTGTTGAATGGCCAAGCGCACCATTTGTTTGTCTGAAGGTTCCTTATTTGTGTGAAAGTTTTCTGTTTATTCGTCTGTAGATTACAAGCAATTTCAGCATTATGGCCTTTGACCCTAAACTGATACCACTGTTTGACGGACTGATTCTGGGCAATGGAGGAAAAGAAAACTGATTTTGCCAGCATAAAAGTGTCTCCGATATGGCATTTGCCATTGACTCCATTGCAGCTTACAAACAATTTTCAAAGGGATGCTTACACCTAAGAGAAACAGTCAATTGCCTACTTGATGGAACTGTACAAATTTGCAGTTCAGTTTGGAGGTATAACTGAAGGGGGCTTGATATGTGCATTTATTGCCGGGTTGCCAGGGCATGCCAAGGATGTTCTCCAAGCCTCCTCCTAGATGGATAGATTAAACATGTTGCAAATATTGACCCACACTAGAGCAATCTTAAAGGACAGCTCTGTGTGTACAGAACTAGTAGCCACTGTAGCACAACCATCATGTAAGGCAAAGAAAGCCTCCACACAAATGAAAATCTAAGAGTGCAATGAGGTCAATCACATGGCCCAAGGTTGGCTTATGCGGCATGAAAATCTCAGCGGCAAAGTTATATAGCTTGAAATTGTCTGGGGAAAATGATCAAGAAGAGATTTCAGCACCAGTCTCCTACTCAAATTTCATCTGAACAGAGTGCTGCCAACAATAACTGTTCAGATAAATGGAGTGAGGTGTATAGCTCCAGAGGACACTGGCTGTACACAGTCACTGATATGCAAGACATGCTGTCAGACACTGATAGCCATACTACAGGAGAACAAGCAGAAAGTTTGGCCTGTCATGGACTACCATGGGCTCAAAGAACACGTAGATGCATATGCAGCCAGTACAGACATGTGCACTCGTAAGTTTTAAAGTGACAACAGCAAGAGTTGAATGTTAATTTATTGGACCTGCACCAAGCATATTTACAAATTCATATTGACAAGTCTTTATGACCATTCCAAACAGTGAAGATTAAGGGGCAAATCTCACTAGGGATTTGGACCAAGATAGGCAGGCTAGATGTTCATAAGAATTGGAGTAGAGTTGGAATGGACATGACTCACTTTGGGGGCCAGCATTACTTAATGCAAATGCAAATAGATTGCGGTCCCAGTCAATTTGCCACTACACCAAGACTCTGCCAGCATCATCCAGCTGTTGGGGATTGTATTCTATAAAAAAGAACCGCCTGTTGAACTGCTAACTGACAACACAGTTTTTTGTGAAGACATGTTTACAAAATCCACTGAGGTTTGGGGCATCTGGATGAGATTTTGGTGTACCAATGTACTCTCGGGTAATGGAATAGTAGAGAGATCTCACTGCACCATCAACTGCATAGCCACAAGATCACAATGCTCAATTATGGAGGCAATATACAGGTACAACATAACTCTGAAAGATGACACAACAGCTTCAACAGCACCAGCCAACTTAATATACATGTACCAGGTCAACATAAAGGACATCAATGCTGCAGCATCACCGGAGGACACTGATTCCAGCATTCACAACATAGGGGATAATATCTGGGTGAAAACCCCGCATCAGACAATGGTTGAATAAAAATCAACTGAAAATGAGGGAGGGGCTAAAAAAATAAAGTCCAATGCTGTCCACGAAATAGGACAACAGAAACAAGTTCACTCATCACTTCTCATCTCTTTCCTCTTCTTTCCTTCAGGTGTTATCACAAACAGAATTCACTCCATGTGGATTCCTTGTCACATTTCATCTCTCTAGACCACTTGCCACCTGTTTTTATGCAGCCAGAGATGGTTGCTAAATTTCCATAAGTGTCCTCAAGCATTAGTCAACCTTCATAATCAAATAAACCCAAATTTACGTCTGCTGTTCTGCCTACATATACAACACGCTACTCGTCATTTTTTCGACCAGCAGAGACTGATTAGGTTACCAGAGGCAGCTGGCCGCTCATTCTGCCTTTCAATTCTACTACAACAAACCAGTTCAGAAAGACAAAAGTAACAAAGATCTACAGCCCACCACATAAAGGATGTCCACCCTCTCTCTGCATGGAGTTATAGCCCCCAATCCAATAACTGCATTACATCCTTGAATGATGAAACACTGATGTGTAGGGCCTTGACAATACAATAATAATACAACCAAAGATGACTCTACAGATGAAGATGCTATTGAGAAGAAGACCATTGAGATGGAGTAGCAGGCTAAAGTGGCCTGTTCTGCACTGCCATTTGTGTGATCCTCAGATCAAGAAGGAGTGAGGTTGTCTTGTGGATTAGCAAAAGCAAGATAAAATGTGCCATGAAGTTGCATGCATCTGTCACTACAAGTAAAGCTTAGTTGAGAAGGGGAGGCAGCCCACGCATAAACATTATGCCACTAATCCAAATGAGCTGCATCATGCAAATGAAGACTCCACCATAAAGCCAACAAATCACAGCCTGGAAGATTATAAAAAGGCAATACCAAAGGTCCGGGGCAGTTTTTGAAGAATGGCTAAGCTTGCCATTTGCTCATCTGAAGATTCTTGTTTGTTCAGGTTTGGTTTAGTTGTTTGGGTTTTATGGCATATTAACCTTTGTAGGATATTTAATGCTAAATCCATTTTTATACAAATAATCAGTTGTTTCAAACAATTCAGTTCAGTCAAACAGTTCAGTTTAGTATAAGTATAGTTTCGGTCCACACACAGTTAAATGTCAAAACAGTTTTATTTCAGGTAATTCAGTTCAGCATAAGTACACAATTTAGTTCTATTTGACCCATAGATAGGACCCTGTCAGGTGCTACCACTCTGGGCCAGAGTGGACCTGGGAGCAATAGCAATGAAGGGGTACTCTGCATTCTCCAAATCTGCATTCTCCAAAGCTCCAGCATTACTGGAACCTCACCATCAGATTGTTTAATGTCATATCCTGGACTCTCATTGAGGAGGAGGGTCTTACCTCTCTACAGAAGTGCAGTCGGTGTATTCAACTGCCCCAGCCAACTGGGCAACCTGTTTGTTCATCTGAAGATTTCAACTAATTCAATTTAACAGCAGTCATTTGTTTATACACAGTTAAATAGTTTCAAGTATAGAAAACATTTCTATTTGACCCATAGATGGGATCCTAACAGATACTACCACTCTGAGTCAGAATGGACCAAGATTAAATGGCAATAAAGAGGTACTCTACATTCCCCAAAACTACAGAGCTGGAGCCTCACCATTAGATGGTTTTGCATCATATCCAGAATACTTGTTGGGGGGAATCTTACCTCTCTGCAGAGATGAAGTCAGACTTCCTCTCTGACTTGAGTACAGTATACCAGGAGATCAAATCTTTGAAGTTTCCAGCATAGATTAATTTCTTGTCAAATGGTATTTGCCATCTGTATGTAAGAGTATGTTAATGCTCAAAGAGGATATACAGTGTATTAATATAGAGTTGATATATTCCGTATTGTATATTCTCTATACATCTAATCTTGAATAAATTTAAATATGTTCCCAATGTTGCAATTTTCTTTGCCATCAATGTATTTAGATGAAGAAAAAATCTTTCTTTTATGAGAAAATACTGAATTAAAAGCACAAAAGTTGACCTGAAATTAATGTTTTAAAACATTTCTGAAATTAATGTTACAAGTCAAGGGAATCAAATTCTAGCAATTCATAATTGTAAGACATTGATAGAAATGCTAGAAGGTTATGGTATTTCATTACAAATCAATGAAAAGCAGGTTTGAAAATGGAAAGATCAATATTTGGGGTTATAGCCAAAGTCTCAGCAGATCAGAGTAGCTACTTACAGGCCACTGAACTGACAAGACAAGGGGGGGGGAATCACCATATTAAACTTTTTAATTTTAACCCTAGGATGAACAGAGCTTAATTGTACAGTAAATAACTATGTTTATTATTATATCAAGAAAGTTCACTGCTTATTTGGTCAAAAGAGAATGACAATGAATATACAATTAGATTTCACCATTTAAGGAAAAAGCCAACTTTAGGTTGGCCCAATCAGAAAACCTTGAATATTCAATTTTTAAAAACTACTTTGCGAAATATATTTTAAAGGAGTAAAATAAATTAATAGAAAAACAGACATAACATAATTGCATTCTGAAAATATTAAAAATGATTTACATTAAATACCTTCAAAGTCATTAAAGATTCAATCATTAGATTCTCAAATTAATTTTTTTCAAGTTTAGTTCATGCACTTCTGATATATTTTTGTCTGATTTGTTTTATTTTTACAGTTGGTTTTCAGCCAAGCTGAATATATTTCTAAGTAGGAGGAGTCTCTTCTGTCATCAGATGAGCTTACAATATATAGTAAAAACAGCATTCATCTGTCTCCTAGTGATAGATATGACTTACAGCAGCCTATCTAACCTTATGCTAAATACTTTTTAAATGCATCAACAGTCAGGAAAGGTTAGTAGATTGTAAATTCTGTTGAGAAAAGACTTAAGCAAATGGGAGATGTTAATAATACATGATAAAAAGCAACCAGTCAAAGCATGCATAAAACTGGATGGTTTTGGTAGAACAATAAAGTAATGAGTAGAAATTGAAAAAGAGTTAGAATACATAACTATTTTTTTGATTAGGTAACTAACAAATAAATGAGTGTACCCAGGCTGTCAAAAATGACTGTATATATAAAATTGATATTTTGTTATCTCATTATTATTAGGTTTTGTATTTGTCTAGAATATCTCATTGAGGGAATATCTTTGGTAATGAACAAAAAAAAATATACAGATATCGTAATGCATTCACTATTCAGATGAAAATAAATTGCAGTTATTTCCTTTTTAAAAAATTTTTTCTAAATAATTAAAATTGAATCCTGAAAATTATATCTTGGCTATTGGCTGTAAATTGCAATGCTTGAGGAAGGAAAAGACTAAAGAAATATATCAAGTGGGTGAATTGTATAGGGTTCAAGATAGTTTTTTACATAAATGTTTAGTAGAAAAAAGAAAGGAAAAAATAGAAATAATGACTGAAAATTACTCTTATTTGGATACAGAATTTAAGTCTTACATTCCGACATAATTCTTTATACTTTAACACAGACAATTTCTCAGCAGAATATTCTGGACAAGTACAGGTTTTAAGATTTGAGTCCTTAAATATTTTTCCAATATAAGTGTGACTTTAATTTTGTTATACTTATATTATTTTAATGTTCTGATTGTTTTATCTTTTTTGCTTACACTTCATGGATATTGTGAATATCTTGAAATATTTTTAAATAAAATAGATTCAGGGTATGACAGATAAAAAATAAATCTAGAAATACATACAGCATTTTACTATAGCAGTTAATTTTCAATAACTATCAACCAGAACCACAAATCACATTAACTTTTGAGATGTGATGCTTATGAAAAGGTTCTTCTCATTTCACCTGAAGTCAGCTAAAAAAAAAAAAATGTGGATAGAACAAAAACATACTATGATAGTAGACAAAATAAAAGATACCAAAAAGAAATATGTAACCCTTTCAATCCTAATGTCACAGATGAGTCCCAAGAAAATCTAAGTTAATAATACTACTTGTTTGTTATATGATAATGCAGGTGCTCATGATGTTATAGTTATTGTTGTAGAAAATGGACACGCTGACTTGAGTTTAAAATCCTGAACAAGGCTGTTTGCATTTCACATAGGGAAAGTTATGAATCCTATTAATTATGAGTAAATAGTCAAGGAGAATTGAATTTTTAATCTTGGTATAGCAATTGGTCTTGGAGAAGGAAAACTCCACTTAAAAACTGTCCTTGTGTTGAATCCTGCTAAAGCAGAGAGGTTGGGTAAATACATATATAATAGTACTGGACATTTTCTGCTTCAACCTCTTAAAATAAAAAAATATAAAAAATTAGCGCACACACACACACACACACACACACACACATTTAAAAACATTAGATCGAAAGACTAGGGTTTATTTAAGATCTCATTAAATCATTTATACAGAGTCTGAAGAAAGATCTAGATTAGAATTGATGCCACACAGGCACTAGTAGTACTGAACAGGTGGGAGGTATGTCTGAGCAGCATCAGCAGCCATTTCAGTTGCTATCATGGCATGAAATGGTAAACATTATGAGTTTGTGAAATGACATGAAAACCGTATTGCAATTACTTCCTCTGGGGATACATGAAGGCTGCAGTCTTTAAACATAGGTTGCAAATAGCTGACAAACTGAAAGATTTTATTCATCACAAAATCACAGCAATAACTATGCAGGCACTCCAAGATGAGACTTCAGAAGCATATAGCTCATGACTGCAAGTATTTGGATGATATAATCTTTAAAACAAACTGATAGCGAAACAAAATTGCAAATATTATTCTTTCTTATAAGTTAGCTGTGTTTCATGGCATATCAACCATTGTAGGCTATTTAATGCCAAATCCTATTTTATATATATATATATATATATATATATGATTTAAAATCATTTAACTGTATGCAAATAAAACTATTACTGTTAGATAGCAATACTTAAAACAATTTAACTGTGTGCTCATTTGTTTGCACACAGTTAAATGGTTTTAAGTATTGCTATCTAACAGTGATAGTTTTGTTTGCACACAGTTAAATGATTTCAAGTATTGCTATTTAAGACAAGTAATTCTATTTAACATTATTCATTCGTCTGCACACAAGTATAGAAAAATCATTAAATATTTCTATTTGACCCATAGATGGGACCAGTTAAGGTTCCATCTATGAGTCATTACTCCCAGGTCTACTCTCAGGGTGAGAGTGTACCATCAGTTGGTTTAGTGTTATATCCAAGACACTGGTTGAAGTAGGAGGGTTTTACCCCACTGTAGAGATGCAATCAGCATATTCTACAGCCCCAGCCAATTAGGCTGTCTTTCTTCTAGTAAAATTAATTTTTGTATAGAATCTTCGCTGCCTTTTTTTAAATTTACAATCCAAATCCAAGAGATCATTCTGCGAGGCCCTATGTAAGAATATACAAAAGAAAATCTACAAAAACTGGATTACTTATTTATATATACTCATTTCAAAGCATTTTCAGTTCAATAAGATTTCAATCTTAAAGTCATTAATCTTCAAGAAGAAGAATGATTAGGTCATCAAGGTGCCATGCCAAATAATTCCTCTTTATGATATCTCTAAGAACAATGAAATCCCCAGATAACATGCAACGGGCTGTAATGGGTTATATAGTACCAGTAGCAAGAAACAATCCCTTACACAACCCATTTGAACACCAAAGATCCATTGCCTTTACAAAGCTAAAAGGTTTGAATTGTCCTCCTATTTACCCAAATAGCATAAAGTGAACTCACACTGTCAGTTGAAATTTGAATTCAGTTCACCAATTCTATTCTCCACACAACTGTTAGGCCAGCAGCATCCCCACTACAAACATATACTGAATTCAAAAACATTTTCAGTTATATATATATATATATATATATATATATACACCCAACTACTCTGGCATGGGTAGGATGTGACACATGGTCAACTTTAAAACAAAGTACGAGGATCATTAAATAAGTTTCCAGACTTTTTTCATATAGGCACTTTTATTAATAGTATACACATGAAACTCTAGTCCCCTTCGAAGTAATCTCCTCTGGCTGCAATGCACTTGTTGTACTGTTCCAACAACTTCTGGAAGGCCCCATGGTAGTCCTCTTGTGTGAGAGTGTCAATGACCTTCGTCACAGCCTCTTTCATCTCCTCAATTGTCTCATAATGACAGCCTCTGAGCTTAGGGAATAAGCAAAAGTCACAGGGAGCAAGGTCTGGACTATAGGGACGGTGAGGAACTGTCTTGATGCCCATCTTGGTCAAATAGTCTGTGACAAGGATGGAGTTGTGGACTGGTGTATTGTCCTGGTGGAAATGCCACTGACCCGATTTGAAGAGTACTGGCCTCTTCCGCTGGAATCTCTTCCTGAACTCCCTTAAAACCTCAACATAGTAACCCTAACCCTTTGGCTAATCAACTCTGGTGTATTGACTTCCTTACGGCTCCCACACCTCTCATCATCCCTCACAGACTCCCTGCCTTCCTTGAATCTCTTATACCACTCAAAAACTGATGCTTGATTCGTGCAAGATGCTCCAAAAGCAGTCTGAAGCATTCCATAGGTTTCTGTGGCCTTTTTTCCAAGTTTAAAACAGAATATTATTGCATATCATTCTTCCTCACGTCCAGATTGCATTTTTGAAATTCACCAGCTGTGACAATCAGGCTTTAGTAGGCTGTATTCCAATTGCTGCTGGAGCTGTTCATTTGAAGCTGAAATCATAAAAATTGGTCATTCATCTCATAAGATGTATAGCAATAACATACTGATTTTTCAAGAGTCTACAACAATTTTAAATGCCTGTACAAAAAAGTCTGGAAACTTATTGAATGCACCACGTAAAGCTGGTTTTCCTTCTAGACAGGTTTCCTAACCAAGGCTAAAAAAACTCAGTATGCCCTACTACTTACCCATAGCTGGAAGGGAGAACATAGATTCATGTTTTTCACAAGGACATTAACACAAAGTAAAATGCAAACAGTCTCATCCAGGTTTTGAACTCGAGTTACCAATTAGGTTTAGTTAAAAATAATAGACAAGGAAACATATAAGACTTTTTTCAAAAGTTTTTCTTGTTTATGAACAAGGGAATGTAATTCTGGGTCAAATGAATGCAGAAACCATCCAAACAATTCAGGATTTTGAGAACTTTCAGCTGTCTCTAAAGCCATTTTCGAGAACAGTAGTATGTTTTGTAGAATTTAGATAAAATTAATTTTCATTGTCTCCACTGTGTTTTTTTTAACTGAATATTTATAAATGAAAGATTTGCAGCCCAATATATATATATCATAAATTCTCTTATCATGAAAACAAAGAATATCTATTTCTTCAGAGATTTCACCAGCTCCAGAAAGTAACTCCCAGATGAAAGAGACAACATTAATCCATTTCCCTTTTGTAGAAACTCAACATCATTTAATATTGATAGCTGACAATATTTTCAGTAGGATAGCAAAATTTGCAGTCTATCCACAGTTTCACACAAGCTCATATCTTCATGAACTGTTCCCCGTTTCATTTAGCACTGCACTTTTATGAAGATATCTATAATGCTAAGAAAAATATTAATGTACAGTTTCAAACTGGACTGTGAGACAAGTTATATTATGGTAGGTACCACTAAACTGAATGAAAATCAGTAGATAGTCCACTTCAAATGAGATGGGATATCTGCTATTTAAATAAAAATCTAAGCTTTACCTGGATTTGAATCTAATTGCACAATTACTGCACTACTTGATAAATTATCTGTTAATCAAATAGGAATGAAGAAATTGAAGGTTGGGATGTAAAGAGAAAAAAATGGATGATTTTATAGATATAAGGATAAAAAGTCAAACATTGTTACACACCATAAGTCAGTTCTCGGCTTAAAGGGCTTGCTGTTTAAAAATAAAGAAAAAAATCATTTTCATCAACATTATTATAAAAAATATATCATTTCCATTAACATTATTACAAATATTTCTGCAATATATTTTTTATATTAACCATCAACATAATGTAATAAAATTATGTTGTGTTATATAAGATTTGGTAGCTTGAAGATTTTTTGATTATAGCCAGAAAAACAAACTTAAGTATGCTCGCAGAATTTTAATAATAAAAAATGTACTGAAATACTTCATGAAATTTTTCCACTAAATGCATGCTTCTACACCATTCTTTAGTTTCAATCAAATAACTACTGATATTTACAAACTTAAACCTAGTCTGATACAAGGCTACAACAGCAGAGCCATAGACAGACACTCACATGAACTTGTAAAATTACCTTGCTAATCATTGCTCTTTAGCTAGTCTCTATTATATCTACTAAGCTGAGTCCAGTCTGGCACAAGGTCATGATGGCAGATTCCTAATGAAGGTGAAAATTACTACTAAGGAATAACAATAATAAATGTGAAAAACTTCATTTAAAAATTCCAAATCAAATAAATAGCTTGAAAGTACTAATACAAGGTATTAAAACAAAATTTTTATAAACGATGAGAACAGAAGGGGTAGCAGAATTACTTCAGATGAGTGTTCTGTTTAATCTTCAATGCTTCAATGGCCATGAAAGATAGACTCCTAAGATGTTGTGAAAAGACAATAAGATCAAAAAGAAACCAGAAATAAAATAACAGCAAAAATGCCCAATCAAAACAAAATAAAAAACAAGTATTTATGAGACTCAATTGTAAACCACTACTCTAAAGTGGCACCATGATAGATTTTAAATCTAGTCTAGTCTGGCACAAAGTTAATGAGTCAAATCATATTATAGGCTCATAAAACTAACCCATAAGTACACCCCCTACCAACTTTTTAAAAATAAAAACTTAATTTTCTTCTAAACCAAAGATTCCAGGATTTTGTTATGTCTTGAGGAACATTATACAACCAAAATGGATATTATTAGTCATTATTTATCAAATTACAGCATTGAATTTATAACTAGAAATAAAATTGCATAAATCTTAAATTTAACTATAATATACTAAATACTCATCTACCTGTATTAGTTATGGGTTTGCCACTTTAGCCTGGTTTCAATCAAATGTCCAAGAATGTTAAAATTATCTGGAAAGGTTTTTAACCATACTAAAGGATCTGGCTAAGACTGTTTTTTGGTGGGATCTATCTGTATCTTACAGAGGGGAGGGGGCTCACAGTCTAAAGGATGTCCATCTCAAAGCTCTTACCCACTTGATAATCATTATGATAGGCAGATGGTTCTATTTCTCTTTTCCCATATGTACTAAGACCTTCTCTGTCTCTGCCAAGTGTCAAGCAACTTAGAGGGAATTCATTTCATACCAATGGTAACCCAGCCAAGAAAAGGTTTAGAAACCCAATATATATTTTTTAAATTTGGGTTAATACAACCACTCCAACTCTGAAAAATAATAAAATTAGATATCAAATAATTCTTAGAGATGGGGATCTGAAATTTCTGAATGGATTTGAAGTCATCTTCCATAAACGATGCTCAGGCAATAACACATAGTAAATAAATGATGAAAACAAATAAAATACTCTTTAAATATAGATATTTACTAAGCTTAGAATGATACAAAGTCATCAAAAAAAAAAAATCAAACACCCAGTTAGGATAAAACTCACAAGTAAGGACTTATAATAATGGCTAACCATTTCTTTCAGAGAAATACATCTGTTGTTGATACTTATTAATGTAATATTTTCGTATAACTCAAAAGGTTATCACTTGATCCTTTACAGAACTCAAAAAACATTGATTGCCAATTCACATTCAGTTAGTAGAAAGGAGTTTTAGATTCCCACATTTATTATGGTGTTTCTTGAAAGAACTTTGTTCATGAGTACTCTCCACTATCAAATCAGAGAGAAATACTTTAAAATAGTTTCACAGTAGCTCCTAAACCCACCCACTTTGTTTAGCAAGAGGGTCTAAATATTAAGCTCCACTTATGCAACTGCTTTACCTCAAGTTTGGATCCCATCTGACTTTTAGAATCTAAATGCCAGACTATGTTGCTCTTAACATATGATTACAAAACCCTATTTCAACTTGGTACAAGTCTCCCACGCAACATTGTCACTTCAAGTTTTTGTTGTACCTGCAGGTGTCACATATCCATTTTAATATTTTGCACCAGTTCCCCACAATTTTACACTAAGCTCAGGTTACTCATATAAAAAACTGAACTCATGAGAAAGGACTTAGGAGAATAGCAAGCTAAACACTGCTCTAAGACAGGTGTTCTGAATAAGATAATTATATAAACTTGTAAAAATATGCACCCTCCAGACAAGTACTCAAGTTTTAATGTAATAAAATATTAAATTGGAAAGACAAACAAAACTAAATAAGAATGTGTATCAAAAGGTTACTTATCTTTGAAAGCTTTCATTGCTAAATTTTCCTAACTTATGTAATACATAAAATTACAGTTATTTCTTCATGTCAATGGATTTCTTTAAAGTTTTATTGACAGATGTTCACTGGGAGGTGAATTAATTAGTTTATAAATTGGATATTATTGGATGAACAAAAAAACTGTCACAAAATATCACAAACTTTGTGTAACTGTTGAGCCCATTTTACTAGCTTTTCAAGTTCATATATGGTGGAATCTAGGTTTAGCAATGTGTATTATTTACTAAGCAAACAGAGAAGCACTTTGAACATAGAATGTGATGATTTGTAGCTTAAATTCACAAATGTTCAACCTAATATTTGCAATCTCCTCAATGTCCATCAAACCCCTTCTATCAAAATACAATCCAAGAATTAAAAGGTGCATTTGCATTTATAGTTTACTGATTCTTTTCTCATGTAAATTGTATCAAACATTGGTAAATTATTTTTGGTAATTTAATAATCAATTAATTTAGTGGGGGGAATGGAAATTAGATTTGGTTACAAAGGATGCATCAAGTAAAAAGTTTGAAAAGATCAACTGTAGATAATGACATGTACTTGTACCAAGACAAACTCCATAATGTTAAATATAAATGGGAAGTTTTATATGCCATCAAATGTAGTATTTTTATTCAGTGAATACAAAATTAGAAGCTTCAAGAGGAAAAAAGAGGAAAATTTTTTTTTTTTTTTTTTTTTTTTTTTTTTTAAATCAAACCCAATTTTATTGTACTGATCAATTCAACTTTTTATTCCTGGCCTACACTTTGGTATCATAGATACTATGAACATCTTGAAATATTTCTCATATATAAAATGATTTAGGGGCGTTATACCCAAAAATTAAAAATACAAATACACAGTGTGTGTATGTTTTCTTTATTATATTATTTTTAATGACAAGAATAAATGGACTAAAAAATATTGTGTAAACAAAAACAAAACAAATTGGTTAAAAAAAAGTAGAATCTAAAAAAATGTCAACAGCTTTAGATGCTCCATAAAGGTGTTATAGTTAACAAGCATGGCTAGCAGACCATTACTTGAGAGCCTGATTCTCACTGGGCACCCCATACTTCTGGCCTTGGGCTAAACTAAGCTAAGCTGGATTTGGCATTAACTATTGCAATCAAAGCCAACTATATAAGATAAGGCTATAACCAACAAAGAAACTTATGTGTTTGCTGGTCCTGTATTTCACTAGATATTAAGAAATCTATCAATAAGTTATCTCTAAATAATTTACAGCAATAACAATTAGTCTTGTTTATTTTGCTACAATTCACCATTGTTCTATATTGTAGGCTTATATATTCCTATTTGGAAATTACTTATAAAATGATTTAGTAGTGTTGACATCAATGATTTAAGAGTGCAAGCCATTGAAAAAAAAAAAAATTAGAAAGAAAAATTTTTTTTCAATTCGGTATTTTCTTTTAATTGTGGTTTCTATCTAGCACGTATGATGCTGCTAATAAGTAAGCATGTACAAAATGACGAAAAAAAAAAAAAAAAAAAGCATGGATGATTAAAAGTGTAATAATGCATATTTCTTATGTTAATCATCTTAAAAAAGTTTTATCTCCCTTAGGCGACGTTTTTATATTGGTTCTTTTGCAGGTGTCCATTCAAAAACCACATTTTGAAAAATACGGTATTATTTTTTTTTTAAATCTAATCAAACTTATTTATTCAGCATTTTTGCATTAAATAACAAAATCCCAGTCACCTGAGATATATTGATATATATGTAGGGATATCAATTTTAAATTGTAACTAAAATTTTTAAAGGTAAACTTATATACTGGAGCATGTACTGAAAAATTCTCAACCAAATCAAAATGGAAACTTAAAAAAAAAAAAAAAAAAAAAAGGAATATTTTTTGTAACAGGTGAAAGAAAGTTGAGAAATGATATACCAAATTTGTTGAACAGCATGTGAATTTATTGCCTAAGCTAAAACTAAGCAAATAATTACATTTCTTGGCTTTAGGTCAATTCTTTTTGGTCAGGCCTCTTTATCACACCCTCAAATATACATTGGCCAGTCGGCTGGGGCTATAGAATACACTGACTGCACCTCTGCAGAGAGGTAAAACTCCACGCCCCACCCCCAATGAGTGTTCTGGAGATGACACTAAACGATCTGATGGTGAGGCTCCAGTGATTTGGGAATGCAAATTCATTGCCATTGCTCACAGGTCCACTCTGGCCCAGAATGGTAGTACCTGATAGGGGCCTATCTATGGGTTAAATAGAACTAGCTGTATACTTATGCTAAACTGAATTGTTTGAATTAGAACTGTTTGACTAAACTGAATTGCTTGAAATAGAAATGTTTTTGACAAATAAATTGTGTACTTACATTTAAATTGTGTGCTTATACTAAACTGAATTGTTTGAAATGGAACCATTTTTGACATTGAAACTGTACTTACACTAAACTGAATTGTTTAATATAGAACTGTTTTGACATTTATCTGTGTGTAAACAAAATCTGTACTTATACTAAGCTGAATTAGAACTGTTTGACTGAACTGAATAGTTTGAAATAGAAACGTTTTTGACAAACTGTGTACTCATGCTGAACTGACTATTTGCATAAAAATGGATTTGGCGTTAAATAACCTACAAAGGTTGATACGCAATAAACCTCAACCAACCAACCAACTCAACTGAATAGCTTGAAATAGAAATATTTTTGACAATTAAACTGTACTTACATTTAAACTGCGTGCTTATGCTAAACTGAATAGTTTGAAATAGAACTGTTTTTTACATTGAAACTGTACTTACACTAAACTGAATTGTTTAATATAGAACTGTTTTGATATTTAACTGTGAAAAAAAAATCTGTACTTAGCTGAATTAGAACTGTTTGAATAAACTGAATAGCTTAAAAAAGAAATGTTTTTGACAATTAAACTGAGTACTCATGCTAAACTGAATTGTTTGAAATAGAACTGACTATTTGCATAAAAATGGATTAGATGTTAAATAACTTACAAAGGTTGATATGCCATAAAAACCAACCAACCATCAATAAATAAGTACACCATTAACATTTTTTCAAGTTAATTTTCTTCAAAAGCAAAGGTACCAGGATTTTATTATTTCTAGCAAAAACAAGTATTTGGTATTATTTATTACCAAACTACAGCATTTGAATTACATAACCAAAACTATGAATGGGTTGCAGTCCAAAAATATACCACTTTTATGCTATTTTTTTTTTTTTTTTGGTTAGTGTCAATACTGTGGTTTGGTTTTATGACTAATCAACTATTTTAGGTTATTCAATGCCAAATCCTTTTTATACATATATATTAAATATATTATTTCTAAACACATTTTGTAAATAACATTTTTAAATGAGTCTGAGCTCATTTTTTTTCATACGCTTAAATGGTTTCCTTTATTTCTTATATGAATAATTATATTTACTATTAATCATTTGTTTGTACACCGTTAAATGGTTTCAAGTATAGTTATTTAACACAAACAATTCAATCAAACATCAATCATTTGTTTACACACAGCTAAATGATTGAATAGTTCTATTTCAAGCAATTCCACTTAGCTTAAGTCAACAAAGTTAAATAGTTCCAAGTACAGCAATGTATCATTAACAATTCAATTGAACATCAGTCATTAGTTTACAAACAGTTAAATTATCAAAAAGTTCTATTTCAAGCAATTCAGTTTAACACTTTGTTTGCAGTATATTTAAATGTCAAACAGTTTTATTTGACCTAGAGAGACGACCCTATCAGATGCTACCACTGCAGGCCACAGTGGACCTGGGAGTGATGGCAATGAAGGGGTACTCCGCTTTCCCCAAAACTCTAGCATTATTAGAGCCTCACCATAAGATTGTTAAGTGTTATATCTAGGACACTTGTTGGAGAAGTCTTACTCTTCAGCAGAGATGCAATCAGTGTTTTCTGCAGCCCCGGCTGACTGGGCGATCAGTGCTGCGGAGTTTGATCATAAATAATGCCAAATAATATCAATTTTGATTAATCGTAGTCATCCTGGCTCATCAAAACCTAAAATCCCCGGTTTAGAGAAAACGCCGAGTCACCTGTGACATCAGAAAACAACGGCGGCGGGCCCACAGTCACGAGTGAAGTTCTGGTATCAACACAAACTTTATCGAAAAGGATTAATTCTGCCCCCTGTTTGGTTTGTAACCACAAGATAAAATACATCATATTTAAAAGTTTCTCTTCAAAGTACAATGAAGTATTTCATTATTACTCATATCTAATAAAGGAACTTATTTTGCACAGAAGCCTCTTCACGCAGCCCAGTAAAGAAGCAGTGGCTGCCTCCATATAAATACAGCAGCCAGCGACTAAAATAAATCAAGAGCACGCCTGGTCTTCTGCGGACTTTGGTTTCAGAGTGTGGTATGACATTGCTCACTCAATTGTTTTTTCTGTATTGGCCGTGTTTTCTTGGCTGCTGGGCAAGGATGCATTTCAGCTAGCTGCATTCTCTGATCGGGTGTGACTTGGCTTGGTTCAAGTCAGTTGAGGCTGCTTAACGCAGGTGCAAGGAAGGCCTAGTATTTGCATCTTGCAGCTGATACAGACATCCTTGAGCCTCAGAAGCCATCCTCCCAGGCTTTAACCTTTGTTGGAGGGGTTGGGTTTATCACCTAGCACCCCTAGTCTTATGCCATACTCGTCCGGTTGGTGAAACGTATGATAAATATCCAAGAGCGCAGCAGGCTCACAGCCCAGAGGAGAGATGCCTGTTCCTCTTCTGCTTTTCAAGGTCAAGGACAGATTCAGGGCCAAATAGTTCCTAGCTTCGGCTGACTAACATAATATATTGAGTGAGTCTAAGACCAGCAGGGTCATCTGACTCATATTCCACCCAGTGAGCCAATAACCAGCAAACATCCAACCTCCCTCCCTAAGACTCCACTATAAAAAGACCTTGTGTCATGTCCTGTCAGGTGGGAAGCACACACAAACAAACCAGAGGATAGGTATCTTCCTCTACCAATAGTAAGCTGCCAAAAGTGAGGTCTGCATCCTTACCACCAAACAAAGCAGCCAACATGGAATCCAACCAATCACAGCCATAGACCCAGCACAGCGATGCTAGTTACCAAACCAATTATTGCTCTTCTCTCATTCAAACAACCCTTCTCATGGCTAATTTCAGAAAGTCTTAAACTAGTTCTTTTAAAGCCTTACTTCAGAAAGTTTTTGAGGACCACCTCTGGTATCCTCACCTCGCTACATCTCTTGGCAGATACCACAAAACGACGACACAGCACCCAGCCACACTTACAGCCAACCAGTATCACCAAGCCGCAGACAACTGCAGACCAGCTCCAGCATCACAAATCAGCAGGCACTGGCATTAACTGCTGCACTTGTTTCATCACCCCCATGCAGACATGCATCACCCTAGTCCACGAGTAACCACTCTGCTTAGACTAGCACCAACACTTCAAGGCCACATTGACACACCTCTGGTTAACCAAGGATTGCATAAACCGGGACATGGATCCTCCAGCCTCTACAACCAATGCATCTACATCTTCGACTGTCTTCAGCTACGTCTACAACCTGACCATATAGCTACACCTACGATCTGCATCATGCGCTGTCGCTACAAACTAATTGACAGCCGAGTTTATGACACTGACTTTCGATACCCAGCAGACTACACTTGCGATTCTACACCCATACACTTTTCGTGTATGATGCGCTCAATAAAACCTGACATTTAAACTTATCCACTCAAGTCTGTCATTTGTTCAGTCCTCAATCAATCCATCTCACATTTACAACTGTTTGCGGGATCGACGCATTAATCGGAGTCCCGCAACAGATTGTATAAGGTTTCACTAAAAGTAATAGAACCCTGGTATCTTTGGTTTTGAAGAAAATTAACAATTTAATAAAAAAAAAATAAAAAGTTATCACTTGCCTTTCTATTTTTGAGGACATTATCCTAAACATCAAAGTATTATTTTACAAACCTTACTAAACACTTTCTCTTTTATGGATGCTTGGTTTTTCTGCTCATTACTTCTTAACCATTTTCCTAATAATCATGAATAGAAAGTACCATGTTTGTAACATATTACCAAGGATCTTGTGTATATTTGACTTCACACGAGTGAGAAATCTGTGGCTGAGATATCTGCTACATCTGTGTTTAATGAAATTTCAATTGTATGATTCATAATTTAACTATAATGTTGTTCCTATGTTCTTGACATAAGTATGGCTTTCTGCTCGCACGCCTGGTGTGCGGGTCACAGATATCCGTGCACAAAATAGGCAAGAACAGGATAGAAGACAAAACAATTGTATTTTTCATTACTAATATTAAATTAGCTAGACCAGTATAAAGGGTTTCTTTCACAATTTCTGTTTTAATTTTAGCAAAAAATAAATTAATGAATAGACTGAAGTTTTTATGGGCGACTCACTCAAGAAAAGAAAACTTATCCAACACTTCAGGCAATTACGATTACTTGTTCCACTCAGAATTAACAACCAAAAAACTGATCTTTCGGAATATGTCGGGGAAATGGTTGATTACAAAATTTTCCCTTTTTAAAATTTTAAACTGGTCAGATTTGTTGAAAAATTTTCCACACACCCAATTTTTTTATTCGATTCTTTTTCGTTGGAAACTATCCACACGTAATATTTTATTGAAAATTTCGGTTTCTCGATGGAAACTTTAGCACACATAGTATCTACCTCCACTTATTTTACTAATTCCAAAACATCTTTTCATAATGAAAGATTAAAAGAAGGTAATAGTCTTCTAAGTTTATATTCATATAAGTCGAATCTACCCTTTTCCTGTTTGCGTTTAATTAAAACTGAATATAAACAACTTAAAACAAAAAAAACAATTAAGATTTCTAACTAATCACTTATTAATCAAACCGTTCAGTTAAAATCCGAATAGAAGGACTCTAATACAAATTGAAAATGATAAAATAAATCACTAATATTCACACAACCTGAATTAATTCAAATAATCAATCACTATTCTACTACGGTACACTATTCTACTACGGTAAAAATTAACTCACATGATTGCGACCACAAATCGAGGTGTGAGTAAAACATCAGAATTTATCAGAGAATTTTTTCGTCTCATACAATAAAGATACATAAAGACAAAAAATATCATCAAGGTATTCAAAGTTTTAAGCTTGAGACCGAAGTATGTCTGTTTACAGGCCTTTTAACACATTGTTCGTGAAGTGGTTCAGCAAGTTACTTTACAGTCTTAGAAGTAGTTTTAATCGGAACGGTAACCAGGTGGTTAAGAAAAAAAAATTAGATGAATCACACAATATACGCCCTTTTGAACTCTTTCGAACAGAAACAAGCAATTAACTTTTTTTTTTATGAAAAGAAACTTACAAGAAAAAAATTTTTTTTACAAGCGTATTATGGATATTTAAACTCAAGTAATTAATTTTATTCATCTTCGTTGAATCATCGAATGAGCTATATAGAGGTACTATGCTGGATACAATCAGCAATACTTGACGGCTCCCATTGCGTCTCTCCGGCTACAATAATAAAATTAAATACCTGACTTAACCTTGTATTTATAAATTTGGAAATGAATGTAGTAAAAATTGTTTTGGCTATCACTTGATACAGGTCGAAACTAAAATAAGTTATTATCATCACCATCAAACAGATAATACTCAACAAATGTTCCTTTTATTTATTAGTACTTCATAGTATTTCTCTACGAAACAAATAAGTCATCCTAGTTGTTTTAGATTATTACTTAAATTTTTTTTTTAAAAATCAAAATACTCAGAGAAAGTTTTTTAAATTCTAGATAGATAAAAAGAAATGAACAAAAGTGTGGGAGGAGGTGAGGTTGAATAAAATGGTAATTAAAAAAAAAAAAAAGTCGATGGTGAAAACGTATAAGTTCATTTATTTAGGATTTTTCGAAAAAAATATTAATATTTTATTTTATCTGTTTCTTTTGTTCGTTTTCACATATTCACAGATCAATTCATAATCATCAAATTCAACAATGATATTCCAGATAAAAAAAAAATCTAACTGAAACCATGCAAATTAAAAATAAAATACCAAAATCAATGTTATTAAAAATTCAAGCTAAAAGAAAAAAAAAGGAGGGAACAGAAAAAAAAAAGAGTTATCATATACAATTTTTCTTTCTTTTTCTTAAAGGCTAAAAAGTTAATTTTCATTATATATATATATATATATATATTGTTATTAATCACATCATTAGCAGCAGAGGGAAAGACAGCGGCAATTCTGCTGTTGCCAATAGCAACAGTATCACAACTTAAAGACTCGAAACACTAAGTATTCTCCAAACATCGAAGTGGTTGCAACCA
The DNA here is from genome assembly GCA_963585895.1 of Sepioteuthis lessoniana. Classification (NCBI taxonomy): domain Eukaryota; kingdom Metazoa; phylum Mollusca; class Cephalopoda; order Myopsida; family Loliginidae; genus Sepioteuthis; species Sepioteuthis lessoniana. The sequence goes on along the minus strand of OY757916.1, from coordinate 45,354,215 downwards.
GTTAGACTAGGCAACAAATAAAGTTAAATATCTCGATAAAATAAATGGAACATGTACTTAAAAAATACATAAAACTTAAGCGAAAGAACCAACAATTACATGAAAGTACATGTTAACAATTTTTAGGCAATGAAAAACACTCAAAACACCGCCGATATTTTGAAACAATTATTAACTTGGCATTAATGTTTGTGTTTAATGTTTACGCCCCCTGATATTTTACTACTCTTAAAAACTGTTAACACGAAAAATTCTAAATTAGAAAAAAAACAATTACATCCTAAAATCATATATTTCTACTTCAAAAGTAAACACGTACTATGCGAAAAACGCGTCAAAATACATACGCAAAGTAGGAGACGATGTTTCAACTTTGGTTCTTTCAAAATTTCCAGGATTAGAGAAATAATCCCTCAGTCTCGGCAACTCGCGACCGGACTCCACGAGTTCGGTGTGCAGTTCGAGAGCCGTCAGTACAAAATTGTCGCGTAAAAGCTTCACGGCAATGTTATCCCATGAAATATCCAAGTGTTCTGAGCCTGGAGACTTCTCCGAAGAATTATCTTCCAATTCATTTTCAATTAAATCTCCGTCCTCTTCCTCCAGGAATGGATTCAAGTTAGATGCATCCGCCATTTTTGCAGATCATGTGGCAGGATTGAGGAAAAGGTATACGCATATAAACATAGGTTTTCGTATATTTTTCGATGTTTGTAAAATTTCGTTGAACGCAATAAAATATTTAATTTACTAGAAAATATAAATCATTGGTAATCGTATTTTTATTTTTATTTTGATAGATCTATAATTGTTCACTTTTCCTTAATACGCAACGAAGATGTAACTTCTTTGTTTGTACCACGTGACTTTTGGCGGGATAAATAGACCTATCTGTCGCTTCCTCTTTCATTAATATCCTAAATTAATAAAAGAAAAAAATAGCCATATATTTTATTTAACAATTTTTTAAAAATATATACGAGCACTTTCACATTAAATAAGCATGGATACGACAAAAATCACAACGTTTTATGCTCATCAGAAGAAATCGACTTCAGCTAACAATAACGATATTAAACGATTAAAGAGAAAGAACAGCTTGAAAAAAGCCGAGATTCTTCAGTGTACAGTGAAAAGTGTCGGCTCGAAATCACCAGTCGCCAGGAATACCCGTTCATCGACTAGAGCGAAGTTGAAAACAACATTAACCAGGCAATCATCAAAAATTAATGATTTTTTTAAATCGCACACTGATGTTTCTGATAAGAAAAATGTTACACTCGTAAATAATGAAGATGAAGATAATTTTGTTACTTCTTCCTCTTCGGCAACAATATTGGAAAAGAAAAATAGCGATTCTACAGAAGTATCTCATGAACAAAAATCATCTCCGGGTTTTATTACCCCAATAAAATCACCCTTGAAGCTTTCTTCTCAAAAAAGGCGATACAATGAAACCGTTTCTTTGTCGGGTCATGTTAAAAATTTTACCCCTGAATTATCGATTACAGATGAAAAAAACGAGTCAACTTTGCAAAAAAGTCGCTCTGTTAGGAAAAAACTTTCTTTGGGTGATGATGATTATATGAAAGGTGAAACTAAATTTATAGAAGATGCTATTAAAAAACAAAAAAATGTAAGTATATTTCATTTTGTTTTCTGGGCCATGGTTTTAGTTATTTCATAGTGTTCTGTGTAAAAAAAAAAAAAAAGTTATTAATGAAATAATCTGACCAGCTTTAATATTTCTATTCTTTCAGTAGTTTAAAAAGATAATTTTATATGAAAAATATGTACAAAGGATTAATGTAAGATTAGAACGAAATGATTTCAACAAAGAAAAAATGTTCTTGGTATCTAAATTTTTTTTTTTTTTTTTTTTTTAGACAAAAACATAATGTAATTTAAATCGTTGAATTTTTCAGTAAATAATAAAATGGTGAATGACTAACTGAAAATCAACTCTTACTGTAACGTTAATGTAGTTTGAGGAAGGTGTTTTTTGTTTTTTTTTAACATACAAATATTATTTAGTTCTATTAAATTAAATAATTTAAAAAAAAAAAAAATTTCAGTTAACCAAATATACTTTGATATAAAGTTGGACTTCTTGATTTCGACTTTTTCAAAACTGGAGTTTTGTTTTCCATCGATTTAACAGATAACATTAACGATGATTAACATCGTTGAGAAAAATTTAAAAAAAAAACCTTACAAAGTAAAAGTAAATAATTCTGGCCTATGTTTTCTGTTTTGCTTTGGAGTTGCAACATTCTAAAAACATTTTTTTTAAATCGTAACACCATATAGAATTGAGTTAAGAACTTAGATAATTTTTTTTTTTTTTTTTTTTTTCTTCAAATATTACTCTCAGAAAATAATTTTACAATTGTTAATTTCATGTTCACTTTGCAATTTTCTTTTTAGTGTGGATACTGTTTTTAATCAGATCTAAGTTAAAAAATAAAATTTGTATCTTCTAAAAGAAATACCCAAATAAATTGCTCATAGTAATTTTTGGATAGTTCAGTCCCATTCACATTTCACCTGAAAACCTTGTAATCATCAGTTTGGTTACTTTTAAAAACTTTATTTCCTCCCCCGTCAAAAAAACATGGAACAATGTAATGCAGAACAAATTTGAAAAATCTAAAGAACACTACAGTTTCCTTACACTCTAGAATAGAACGCATTATCCGAAAAATAGCATTAAATGCACGTGTCTTTTACTTAGGCTCTCATTTCAAGTGAGTCTTTTGGGGCGGGGGTTTGGAGGATTAGAAAATTAAGCTAAGAATTTCTAAAATGAAATATTAAGTATTGTTTAACACTGAAGTTTTTTACGTATATATCGGCACTTTTGCTTAGGATCAAAATGTAGTACTAGTGTGTGCTCTATTTGGATCTAAATATCTGTCCCTGTCACTTGTGGTTATTATTAGTGTAGTATCTGTACCCATAGAGAAACAATGTAGATTATTATACTATTGAAAACGGCTATTTTTGAAGAGTATTAAATTTAATACTCAAAAATCAATTTAAAAAGAAAAAGCAGGCATACAGATTATTTTATTTTGTAACATTTAGATTTCCATGGGAACTCTTATCCCCTAAGAAATTGCAGATGCGGGGGGGGGACAAAGATTTTTTATTTATTCAGTTTTTAAAAAATTTGATAGACATCTTTTCATTTTAAATTGAAAGATATATTTTTTTAAAAATTAAATCGATCAATCATGAGATGTTTTACATTAAGTTCAATGAAAGTGGCAGGAAGGAATTGATATTCTCTCACGAGACATTAGGACATAATTTTATAAAACTGAAGTCCCCAATTATGTACAATTATAAACTGAAAAAATTAATCATAGTGTGCTGAATATTTACAAAAAAAACTTAATCCAAAGTGATAGTTATTCATAGTATTTGTAATTCTACAAAGATATGACACATTTGTAGTTGTTTGGGGGTGGGTATGTGAGTACCTCACAGAAAAATCAAAGCCAAGGTGGATCATTTGCTTGATTTCCTTAGCTACTACTCCAGAACTTAGAGCATACACATGACCCTACCTCTTTGAATGCACTATTCATTTTTGGCATGCTATCTGGTAACACATGAAAAAATGGATTCATAAAAAAATATAAAACTGGTTTGATTAATTCATAGAGTATACGATATAACATTTTTATACAGCATTAAGTAATACATTGGTAAATCTCTTTACCTTAGGATGAGAACTTGGATGATCCAAATGTTACTTCCTATGAATTTTGGAATCTAAGTTTATCCCCACTGAGTAAAATATCAAGACCCATCTCTCCTCTGCCAGAGACTCCACAAAAGCTACGAGAGATGAGACAGGAAGCAGCAATGAAGCCAGGGACAAGTTCTGGGAAGTGTATTGTAAACCTGAGCAAAATTCTGGAACTTCCAAACAGTTCAGGAACACCTCAAGTAAGTTGGTGATATTCCTGAACACAGGACCTGAGTTGATATTATCCTGACCCAACATGCTTACTTAATTTATTCTATCTTTTTTTTTTTTTTTTTTTTTTCCCCCCCCCAATCTTCTTGCAAACAATTATCAACTTTTGCATATATAGTTCACAGCATACCTGGTATTACTTGCTTTATGCACCATTTTGGTAACTACTAACCTGTACTTTGGTTTTCATTATGACCTTGCTGTTTTTTCCTTTTTATTTATTATATGTATATATGTATATGTATATATGTATATGTATATATATATATATATGTATATGTATATATATGTATATATATATATATATATATATATATATATTAGTGTTGGGAATCCAAATATACTGTTTATTTCCTGTAGAGACTTTACAGGAAGGCACTAGGCCTTATGTTTTGGGGGGAAGGGGAAGGGTGTGGTCTTGCTTTATCTATGTTTTTACTAAGGGAACCTAGCTAGCCACATTCGCCGACCCATTCAACAATACAATATATAGTCATTCATCCGTCGCCTTGCGCGCTGCTACCACCAAAATACCACATTTGCTCTATGGAGAAAGTCCTACTTAAAACCCCGGGAGTGATGTATGATTTTATTTACAAATTATGATTTTTTACAAATGGATTCATATGATGGAGATGGGAGAAAAAACCCCGAAATATATACAACAAAAAAAAAACAAGGAAAAATCCCCTGTTTGGTTGCCCTCCCATCCCCCCCGTCTATAAAATTGGGGGCCGACTGTTTTCCGGGGCGAAAGAACCGGAAACAAGTCGGACCTGCCCTAGGTGGGACTGGGATCCTAATCTATAGGGGGGGAAAAAAAGGAAAATAAAGGGTCGGGCACGGTGTGGGTCGATACAAGACGGTAATATGATTTTTTTACATATGAATGTTCAAGATCTTCAATAAAAGCGGACTGGGATATAGATTGAGGTCGAAAAATAATGGGGGTGGGGAAGATCTTGAATACTAAAGACTAGATGACGGGGACAATGACTGACAACATACTGCTAACTAGGTTACAAGGGAAAAAGCTTTGCCTACTGACCGGGGGTGGGGTCCCGAAGGACCCGTACCGTAGACGCCATGAGCGGGCAGAGGAGGGAAGGATGACTCCAACGTTGCCCCCTTTCGTACGACCAGGCTCGCTGCATTCACCCACCTTCTGTTGAATGTTATGCGATCCAAGCATTTTCTATCACATCTGATTTTGACCCTCAGCTGGTGCCGAAAATACAAAACCAGATCGCGATGAGAAAAGTTTGCATCGTCATACAATCCCTTCTTTCGCGTGTTCCAAATCACCATTCGAGCTACAGCCAGGATCGCGAGAAACACCACACGCTTCTCACCCTGAAACGGAGGAAGAACGTTGTCCACGACGTAACCAACGTCGAGCAGCACGAGCTGCTTGGGTTCGATGCGAGCCGTCCACTCCCCGACGTGATCCCAAAACGGGCGAACTCGCTCGCAGTAGTAGAAGGCGTGCTCAGCCGTTTCTTCCAATCCACTGGCGCAGCGAGGACAATCAGGCATGTCTGCTAGGCCCGCTTTGTAGTTCAAGCCGAGAAGGGGTAACGCATTCCGTACAAGTCGCCAGGTGAGCGAGAACTCGGAGTTGTTCAAGAAGCTCGATCCTGGCGCCCAATTCCAGTGAGAGCGGATCTCCTCCGCCGTCCAGCCTCGCCGCTCGCTAAGAGGATCAGAAGCGGAACCCACCACTAACTCCCGATATAGCTCTTTCCGAGGCCGTGAAAGGTCACTGGACCCAAGAAGGTTACGAAGGGCCTTTCGGCACTCGCTAAAAAACAGTGCTTCGCCCAAAGGCCTACGTCGACCTTCAGCCTTTGGGTCTGACTTGAGGCGAGGAAAAGTCCGACTCGCCTTTCGTCTCCACACTGAGTCCCCTGTCAAGGACCGGCCGAGGTATGCAAGTCTTTCAGCAAGCCAGTGGCTCTCCAGATCAGGCATACCCAGACCCCCGTTGCGTGTACGTTGGATACAGACCTGCCTACGGACCATCGGCCTTGCACCTCCCCAGAGTAATCTGGAGAGGGATTGTTGCAGTGCCAACCGACGTGCCTTAGGCAGAGGAAGTACAGCCAATCGGTAAAGGATCAGAGGGAAGACGTACGTGGCGCACGCCTCCGCCCTGCCCTTTAAGGACAACCTCCTTGAAAGCCAGATTCCCACCTGAGCATTCACCTTGGTTTGTACTTCCGACCAATTTCGCTCCAGTTGGAGGCCGGGCCCGAACCACACCCCGAGGATGCGGATGGGTCCGTCACTCCAGCGGAAGGGCCCCGGAAGAGTATTGCTACCCCTCCAAGCACCAAGCCGCAAACCTTCGCTTTTGTCAAAATTGACCTTGGCTCCTGCGATCCGCTCGTACTCGACAACCGCCTCTTTCACAGCCTTTATATCCAGACGGCGGGATACAAAGACTGTGATGTCATCAGCGAACGCGGAAACCCTTGCCGCAAAGCTGCTAACAAAAGGTATACCGCGCAGGGACGGACTTGTCCCCTCATCCCTAAGCCTGCGCAGGAGGGGCTCCAACGTGAGGACATAGAGTAGAGGAGACAACGGGCAGCCCTGTCGCACCGAATGCTCGATCGCGAATACCCTCGAACGCCTTCCGTTCACCTGCACCACTGCCTGAGGGTTGTGGTACATCATGCTAATCCACCTGCGGAACTCCGGTTTGAATCCGGCAGTCTCCAAAACAGACGCCAAGAACCGATGGTCAACCCTATCGAAGGCCTTGGACTGATCTAAACTGATCAGTGCGGCTTCTGTGTCGTCTTCTATCCCCTCTAGGACCTCGCGAATCAAGTGCAGATTGTCCCGGATCGATCTTCCCTTCACAGCAAAGGTCTGTTCAGGTCCGATCAGATCACTGATGACACGCTGTAAACGATTCGCCAAGACCCGGGCCAAAATCTTTAACTCTGTGTTAAGCAGAGTTATGGGCCTGTAGTCATCTAAACCCTCCCAAACATGCCTGCCACCTTTCTTCAGCAATGTGATCACGCCCTTGGTAACGCTACCAGGGATGGCTCCCTGGGCGAACCAATGGTTGAACATATCCGTCAGAATAGGCACAAACATGTGCGACATCCTCAAGTACACTTCGTAGGGCAAACCATCTAGTCCCGGCGACTTGTTCAGGCCGACCTGCTTCAACGCATCACGGACTTCGCATTCAGTAACCACACCCTCGCAGCCAGCCGCTTTAGCCACCCGGAGGCGGGGAAAGTCGGCAAGATAGCTACGAAACTCCCGGATCGGGAGGTCAGTACAGCGGGCAAAGCGATCCCGAAAGTGCGCCCGAAAGGCATCACGTATCTCACGACTCGAATGCAGCAGTCGCCCGTCCGCGGTCTTGACAGATGCGACGTACCGATCGGGGAACCTTCGCACTTCTTCTTCACGCGCAGTCGCGTTCGATTTCACAGCTTCGTAGAGAACTCTATTTAACCTAGATCTAACTACGTATCCCTTGTAGCGCTCGCTATTCTCACGCTCAAGGTCCCTCCTAGCTAGTTCTACACCTAGGGAGTCCCCCCCAGCCACCGCCCGGGAAAGTCTATCGTCTATAGCCTTCGCCTCCTTGGCCTTATCTAGTTTGAGCTGTTGACCGTATTTGGTGGCGAAGTCTCTAATCCTATATTTGAGAGAAGCCCACCACCTATTCCCGGTAACCGCCCCCACTAACGCCCGCTGAATTAGGGATTCCAGCCGGTCCCGGAAGTCCCGTATCTCCAGTAAGGAGGTATTGAAGTTCCAGTAACCGGCCAGACTAGGCCTATTTACTAACCGTAGACTGACTCTAACAAGTTTATGGTCAGTCCACGCTATCAAGTGGAACGTGGGACAACTAACAAAGTCAATGTCAGCTCGTCTCACTAACACTCTGTCCAAGTAGGAACCTACTTTGGCAGAGGGCGAACTATCTAGCCACGTCCACATCTCCCGCCCTGGGTGATCGAGACGAAACCTGTCGACGAGACCGTGACGAGTCACGAAGCCGACAAGGCTGCTCTCACACCTTCCCGCACGACTAGCTCCCCAACCGACCTTATCTATCTTGGGATCAAGGATCGCATTCCAATCTCCCATTAAGACTAGCCGCTTCGTATCGTCCAGGAACCGACGAAAAAAGGAAACCCTCTCCGCAGCGATATTGGACGCATAAACCGCAACCAGACGAAACTTGAAACTTTTCACGGCAACATCGGCCACAACCAGCCGGCCCCCGTCACCTGCAAAAACAACGTCAACATCAGCATCAAGGCTGCGTCCAACTAGCAAGGAGACCCCAGCACTGATGTGGCTGCCGTATGCTGAGAAAACGTTAAAGTCGTTCTTCAGCACCCGACAGTCAGCGTCGCAATTGAAGTGGGTCTCCTGCACTGCAGCAACATCTACGCAGAGCTTCTTGAGTTCACCAAGCAAGCGCGCACACTTGCTTGAATCCCTCAGTCCCCTCACATTCAAACTGGCAACGTTTAAAGCCATCAATCCGACTTACCTTACTCATCGTCGACTACGGGCCGGAAATCCTTGGGCGTGAGAATGCCGACAGCCTGACGCAGGGAACCGGTACCGAGTTCAGTCGTCACTCGGTTGTCCCTGGTGATTCCGCCGACATCTATGGGCAACTTCAGCTTTAGGGCCCTGTAAAGAGACGGGTGAACCAAAATTGGGACCCTCCCTGAACAGTAAGTTAAACATTTTTTGAGGGAGGAGTGCTCCAACTCCGCCAGCTTTATGCCCGTATCAGTCTGACAGACCGTACTCAAGAACTTCCATACGCCCTTGGTACGGTCGCCAGCTGACCGGACAAAAGTGGTCACCATGGCTGCACTCCTGAAATTCACTGGATTTGATACTGAGGTTTTTAATTTTTTCCAAGCTGAGCAACGGCTTTAGTGCCTTCCGGAGCTGGAAGTCCCCAACTGCCTCCAGCTCCGCAGAGCACAAAGCCGCTGCCCGCTGTATCTGTCCGATGGATAGTTCATTGTGGTTTGTTTTCTTTGGGGCGTCAGTTTTTCTTTTTGGGGAAATGATTGCTGGGAAGAGTTCCTGAGATGAAAAGTCTGCTGGGCTCAGTGAGGGAAGGGATGGGGTTCGGGCTAGGCCCGAGGGTTGTGCCCTTTCAGCAGACTGAGATCTGGGGAGTGGGATTTTGTAGGGGCGGTGATATTTTTTGAAAAGTTCATGTTGGGGTGAAAGAGAGTCCATTTGTTGGGGAGGAGGCTGTAAAGTGATTTTTGGAGGTGGAAACTGTGGTGGAGGTAGTGTAGGTGGCAGTGAAGGTACTGGTGGAGATGGGAGAGGTATTTGTGGTTGAGAGGAGGGGCCTGCCTCAGGTTGGTTTTTTTCGGGGCACATTTTTTTGGCTGCCCCTTCCCCACTGTCCCTTCTCCTCTTCAGATTGGTCGATGTTTCCATATCTTCGATGATTTGTTTATTTTTCTTTTTAGTTTTTTTTGGTGATGGTGCTGTTGTTGTTGCTGGTTTCTTTGGTGTCATTGTTGCTGGTGCTGCCGGTGATTCTGTTGATGTTGT